>PVIY010013232.1:0-59713 GCA_004026745.1 Myrmecophaga tridactyla | reverse complement strand
ATGGACATTTACACACCAATGTTTATAGCAGCATTATTTACAATTACCAAGAGATGGAAGCAGCCAAAATGTCCATCAATAGATGGTTGGCTAAACAAACTGGCATTTACATAAGATGGAATATTATGCAGCTGTAAGACAGAATAAAGTTATGAAGTATGTAACAACATGAATGGACCTTAAGGACTTTATGCTGAGTGTGATTAGCCAGAAACAAAAGGACAAATACTGTATGGTCTCACTGATATGAACTGACATTAGTGAATAAATTTGGAATATTTCATTGGTAACAGAGATCATCAGGAGATAGAAATAGGGTAAGATATTGGGTAATTGGAGCTGAAGGGATACAGATTGTGCAACAGGACTGAATATAAAAACTCAGAAATGGACAGCACAATATTACCTAACTGTAATAAAATTATGTTAAAACACTGAATGAAGCTGAATGTGAGAATGATAGAGGGAGGAGGGCTGGGGGCACAAATGAAATCAGAAAGAAAGATAGATGACAAAGATTGAGATGGTATAATCTAGGATTGCCTAGAGTATATAATGACAGTGACTAAATGTACAAATTTTAAAAATGTTTTTGCATGAGGAAGAACAAAGAAATGTCATTACTGCAGGGTGCTGAAAATAGATGGTAATTAATATTTTAAAATTTCAACTTATGTGTGAGACTAAAGCAAAAAATGTTTATTTGGTACAAGATTTATATTTTGACTAGTGCATTTCCTAATATAACTTATGTAGATAGCTTGGTTAAATAACATAAGTACATGGAACCTTGGGTAAGACATGAGATTTTGTTGGGTTGTCCAGCTAGATGCCCCAATGAATCCCAGAGTGATTTGATCAGTGAGTGAAAAAGTATATGCAAAGTCCCCTTTGGGGAATGGTGAGAACGAGGGAAAACTCAACTTCCCCAAGTTGAATTCTTGATATTCTCACAAGCAGTGTGGACAACCAAAGCTATAGGCTGAGCCCCCAGTCTTGGGGTTTGTTCATATGAAACTTAACCCCACAGGGGATAGGTCAAGCCTACTTAAAATTAGGCCTAAGGGTCACCCCCAGGAGAACCTCTTTTATTGCTCAGATGTGGCCTCTCTCTCCAGCCAACACAGCAAGCAAACTCACCACCCTGTCTACATGGGACATCACTCCCAGGGGTGTGGATCTTCCTGGCAACATGGGACGGAAATCCCAGAATGAGCTGAGATTCAGCATCAAGGGATTGAGAAAACCTTCTGGACCAAAAGGGGGAAGAGTGAAATGAGACAAAGTGTCAATGGCTGAGAGATTCCAAACAGAGTCGAGAGGTTATCCTGGAGATTATTCTTACGCATTAAGTAGATATCACCTTGTTGTTCAAGATGTAGCGGAGAGGCTGGAGGGAACTGCCTGAAAATGTAGAGCTGTGTTCCAGTAGCCATGTTTCTTGATAATGATTGTATAATGATAAAGCTTTCACAGTGTGACTGTGTGATTGTGAAAACCTTGTGTCTGATGCTAGTTTTATGTACCTTGTCAACAGATGAGAGGAACATATGGAATAAAAATAAATAATAGGGGGAACAAATGTTAAAAGAAAAAAAACCTCACTGAAAAGAAAAGACTAATAGATAAATAGAAAATTTCTAAAATTTTAAAAATTAACTCAGATTAGACAGGAATATTTAACCAGGTGAGGGATATTTTTAACAAAAATAAGAAAATAAAGACTACAGATCAGTCTCACAGAAAAAAAATAATGTCCAATATTTTTAAGTATAAATTACTAAATATGAGTACTAAATCCAGATGTCATTCCTTCTCCTTAAAACACTTAAAGAGGGCGGGCCAATGTGGCTCAGCAGGCAGCGTTCTCACCTGCCATACTGGAGACCCGGGTTCGGTTCCCGGTGCCTACCCATGTTAAAAAAAAAAAACACTTAAAGAAAATAAATGTAAACATGCAAATTAAATAACTTATACATAAGGAGAAGTTTGATGAACTTTTTCTCACACACTTCAGATGATTTACTGTTATTCAATGTTCCATCTTACCTCTGAACTCTTTCCTTTAACTTTTCCTCGTTGGGCATTTTTCATTTGCTCATGGTACTGTTCTATGAGTAAAGCTGACAGCACATAGAGCTTCTTGACACGTAAAGGTTTAGTCCTCTTCTTTGCCTCTTCATCTGCAATCTTACAAATTTAAAGAATTTGGGAAAGATACCTGGTAATACGTATTTGTACAAATATAAGCATTTCCAAAATTAACCATAAAGGGATTCTCAAAAAAAGGAGTAAAATCAGTGGGATGGACTAATCATATATCATCCATTTATAACAAGTATTTAAAAACTCATTTTTTTCTTTAGTTACTTATTAATATTTATTTCTTTCCTTAGTATTTATTCCTTGGCATTACAATTCAATAGAAAGTCACATTACTGCTAAAAACTAAGTCAGAATGAAGAAAGCTTTCATGGATAGGGTAGTATTTCCCATAACACAGAGTTTTTAAAATAATGTGCCAAGTACACAATGTTACTTGTGAATAGAGAGAATAGAATCAGTTAACATGCTGTATCCTTTACAAGTTTAAATTTATTTAAACAATTTTGTGAGAAATTTTTCCTTTTTCATTATATGAAATGGGAAAGGAAGACTCTAGAACTGTAACATTTGCATACATTAATAGTATAATAGTCATCCTCCTTCCAAATGCGAGTTATGAAAAGTATAATGACTTTAAAACTTACAAATTTAAAAGGACTCAAAATTCTTTTGATTGTAACAGGATTTAATTCCCAATTAAGGGAATTTGTACTTTGCAGACCCCACAAATTCTATAATTCTTTAACTTCAGGATTAAGTAAATATACAACTATATTATACAATAAGGAGCTAGTACTAATAAATAGCCTTGCTAGTAAAAGGCACTAAGATAATGCAGTTATAGTAATAATACCAGAGGGATTGTGTTATAACAAATATTTCATTCCAGAGAAGATGGAAAATGTGTTCTTTAGTACATAAGGAAACATTTATAACCAGAACAAATAAAATAGGCACAAGATCATTACACTACCTTAAACATCAGTTTAGCAGCATCAAAAAAATAATTGGCTTTCCGATAGAGTTCTATGGCATCAAGTGTTTTATTCTTTTCCAACAAATGAGATGCATATCTAGCTAGCAGGGATCCAATTTCTTTCATACTATGATTTTTAGCGAGTTCAACAGCTTTATTCCACTAAGGGAAGAAAAAAGCATACCATTCAGTTACCCAGGTATTTAAAACACATATGACATAGAATTCACACAATAAAGCTTAAAGTAAGTAGTAATTAAAAACACTATCTCAAAAATTTTAAAATTGGTATGTGTTTTTCATAAATAACTTAAAATCAGGACAATTATAAGTGTAATAAGCTAGACATGTTTCAAAATGATTAAATGGTCTAAGACTGATTTGCTTAAGAAATGATCTGAAAAAGCAACCTTCAAAGTTTATAGCACACTGATCTTATAATTCTAATTCTGTAGAAACTGTGAGCAAGAAAAAGATACACTTGTTTACAATAAAACAAATATGCATTTTCAGTTAAGAAAAGGCCTATCAGATTTAACATTTAAAATTTATTTCTAAATTATAAATAAATGGAGCTTTATAAAATATTTTAAGGAAAATAAAAGAATACCCTGATATTCTGTGGATCGATAGTATACAGTTTCTACTATAAATGTGCACTTTTAAAGACTTTTAGTCTTTAAAAATATCAAGGGCGTGGGTGGTTCCGTGTAGAATGATCACCTTCCACACGGGAGGCCCGGGTTCGATTCCCAGACCATGTACCCCCAAAAATAAATAAATACATAAATAAATAATAAAAATATCAAATACATGTTTTATATAAAGGGGGAGGAAAATAGATTTGCCAAAGTTAATATTGATAAAATAATTCAATTCCTTCCTCTGGCAATGACCATTAACCAGGCATTCTCTAGAAACAAAATCCAACCATAATAAGATGCAGAAAACTATGAAGTTACTTCCAGATAAAATGTGCCAGACTAAAAGCACAGGGTCTCTTCATAACTAATAATGAGTTTATTTAGAAGGGGTCACCCCAATGGTCATACTTCAAGTGGCAAATGCAAACACCAACTCTTTCTTGGTCCTCAAGTCAGAGAATACCCAGTTCCTTTCACAACATTTATCTCAAGCTCTCTAACCCTCACATTGGCAGTAATCTTTAAAGGATGACATGGGGAGTTTAGTTTAGTTTTGACTACAAACTTTCCAAGAAAACAAGCTGCACATATAATAAGCTTCAATTCCTTACTTGGTTGAGATGTACACAGGCATCTACTGCCGCCTTTGGTTGATTACACTTCAAAAACGCTGTCACAGCTTGTTCACACATGCCAACTCTCACAAACATCTGTGCTATTTCCTAGAGGAACATTATACTATTAGATTGCACAGACCAAGGAAATCACTTACATTTTAATTTAGCAAAACTCCACAGGGATGTAGCTATATCAAATTGACTGCAGCTACATGATTTTTCCTTTAAACAGACATCAGGGCAGAGGCTCAGGAAGGCTGCTAAGGAAGGCCCCACCTTCTATAAAACCAGTGCTTCAGGCTCCCTCTATGGATCTGATTCTTAATCAGGTCCTGAAGAAATGTACTCCGTTCTTGTCTCAGTTCAGTAGCTAGTTCACAAAGATGTCAAGCTCCAAAACAAACCCCACACCAGCGGATTAACAAAAAAACTTTAAGGCAACTGATGGTATATATCCTCATTGTTAATCGAGAGACATTCCCCACACATCACTTCTGGCTGCTAATCAAACAGGGAGCTAGACCGAAAACAGAGCTCCCAGGGACAGGGGTGGCAGGGATGGAGAACCACCACAAAAGCCAATCATACCTGTTTGGCTGCATTCTCCATTTTCAGAAAATCTATTTTTTTTCTTTCTGAATATTTCATTGGCCAGAATTTTTGTCTCCCCAACCCCCGTCTAAAATATTTTTGGAAATATCATAAAAGTATATTTTGTATCCATTTATTTTTAATCATAATGCTAATAGTTTTCTGATTATAAAGCAGTATATTCTTATGCCAAAATATATTAGAAATTGTGAAAAATTAAACTTACTCAGAATCTTACTATTAATAAATAATCCCTGTCAATATTCTGGTATAATTTCCTGACATTTTTGTAGTATGAATATATACATGTGCCTGTGTGTGTTTGTGTGCTGTGATCTTTGTATATAGATATATAAATATCCTATATTTCTCACTTAAATATTATGTGCATTTCCCCACATTATTAAAAATTTCTCTAAAACTTCATTTAAAATTTGCACTACTTTTAAAAGTTTTATTTAAATTATTTATTATTAAATTATAATTTAATGACTTGTAATTGTTTAGTCTTTACTCAGCAATATCACTACTCTAGATACTCAATAGCAAAGCTTTTTTCCGCTTCATTGGAGATACTTCACAGATAACACCAACACAGGATACACTATCCCCACACCCAGGGTTATAAGTAATTACAGTTTCCCATTCAGGATAAGACATAGGATGGTGAATAAGTGTGAGCCAAAATGCCATTTTACAGGGATAACTGCTCTAATTCACAAAAGGAGAAAATGGAATTATCAGAATTCTTTCTTATCTATTAATTAATAAACAAAATTTTGTAGCAAAACTCACAACTGATATATGTCCAGGCCCTGCAATTGAGAGCTGCTACTATAGTTATTGCACAACTTAGAGATTTACATTTTATATAAAACAAATAAAATACAGTCATTTTCATCATTCAACCATAAATTAAAAGAAGCTTTAAAAGTACATTCAAAAAAAGCTACCGAGAATTCTTTTAGTTTCTCTTTTCTATTATTAAATACTTTATTGTTAATATAACCTAAAATAAGTCAAGCCATCTCAAACATATATATGCATACGCACTGTTCCTCACATACCAGATTATCTTGAAACAAATCCCTGACATTATCATTTCATCTGCAAACATTTCATGCATGCAGTTAGCTTTTAAAAGCAATTTATAAAACCAGAGGGACTACATGAGACTACAGCCATACTAGGGTAGCAAAAATATGACTGATTTTTTTGCTCCACTTTCAAGTATTCCATCACATTGCTATATTGTTTTAATAATTAAAATGAAAGCATCATTCCATGGCCAAGAAACTGTAAAAGTGCAGATTATTAATTTTCTTTATTAAAGAGGCTATTTCCTGACTATAGCATGAAAACCTTATTAAATAACCTAATAACTCTAAAAACAAAAATTAACAATTCCTACTGGAAGCAACTTGTTGTTTTCTGGAAGTGAATTGGCAAGATTCTCTAACCCCTCATAATCTTCTAACATGTAATAACATTCAGCTAAGCGTTCCTGGTTCCGGCCTTGTACATAATATTGCACAGCATTCAACCTATGGAAAGGAAAAAAAAAAACTTTTAAAACGAGTGTGACTCTCCTTTTAAATACACTATGGTTCCTTTATTAGAATTACCAGCACTAATATTACTCTCTTCCTCATCTTCAGTCACAAAATGCCTTCAAACCATATAAATTGGTGGTGGGGGGGCGGGTAGGCCAGGAATCTAAGCACTATGTAGCGTATTTTAGATGCTACACAGACATTCTTTGTATATTCTTGTGAAATAATGTTTCTTGGGGAGCAGTTTTTTGCATGGCAGGCACTGGGAATCAAACCCCGGTCTCCGGCATGGCAGGTGAGAATTCTGCCACTGAGCCACCATCACACTGCCCAGAAATAATGTTTTAATTTGATGCCGAGCTGTAGGACTCCCAAATCCTGACATAAACAGATAACAATATTGATCAAAATAAAAACCAATGATTTCTGGAAACAACCCAAAATAACAAAACAAACAAATATAAAACTAACTTTTTTCAGAAATACATCATACAATGTCTTGGAATTGCATACTCTGGTCTCAATCAGAAGAAAGCTGCCTGGCGCTCCAGCTACGCCCCAGAGATATGAAATCAGCAATGCCACACTTGTACAGAGCTCATCTCACAACTTTAAGGACCTCTCTCTGGTCAGTGTGAATCTAGAATGATCTGAACTCTAAGATCAAGGAGGAGGGCTCCATTTCTCTAGCCTTATTTCACAAGAAGGTGCGGAGGCAGCTCCAATTTTAAGTGTTGCATTAGCAGAGCAGGCGGCCTGGTGGGTGACATACCACTTCTGACGATCTGCAAAGTAATCCCCAATGGCATTGTGGGCGTGTTCGAGGAGACTGTCATCTGCGTCACCAGACCCGGTTTTCAGCAGCTGCAGTACTCTAAACCAATCTCCGAGTTTCAGCCGGAGGCCAATAGCCAGATCTCTACAAACAATGGCAACCATCCACTCATTCATTCACTCAACATATATCTATTGAGTGCCTGCTATGTTGCAGGCACAGTTCTAGAAGCTGAGAATACACGGTGAATTAGAAAGACAAGGACCATAAAACTTGGTCAGACCAGGTAAAGAGGCAAAGGAGAGAGCCTGAAATAGGAAAAGGGAAACTATCTCCTGCCTTTTATTTTTTCCTGGACTTTTAATTTATTTCATAAAGTAATAATGTAAATAATAATCACTTCTTTTTATCAATATCTTAGGCATGCTCAGGTTTATTTCAAAATAAAACATTTTACACAAAAACACACTAGATTTATATTGCTATTCAGGTCTTCAGTGTTGTATTGGGGTCACCTGGAAGTATAAATAATACTAGTGAACATTAGACACAATGTTTCTGTAATGAAGTTCATACAACTTTTTATGTAAATTTTATTTTATGTAAATAAAGTGAAGTATAAAAATGAAAAAATGTGGAACTGTAACCCATATCTAACTTTAAAATCTATTGTATAGCTACTTGTTTAAAATGCACTTGGAAATTTATTGCTTTTTTTTATATATGTCATTTTTTCACAATATAAAAAAAAGTGAATTATAAAGAATAAAACACAGTATCTAAATTTTTATTTTATGCTCCTTTCTTACAGCAGAAAATTAAATAATGGCCTGATCCAAACATGAGAATCAAAAAATAAGCTTTATCAAAATGATAAAAGCCACTAGTGTCTGTAGTCCTATATACTTTTCTCCCTATCAAGTGAAAAATCTCCCATGGTTGGTCATTAATAGATGTAGAAACAGAGAAAGTTGCATCTGATTTATAAAACAAATTAATGACAGGTATATGGAATATCTGGGTTGTAATCCAAAGTGAAAATTATTTTCTAAGCAAAATGATGGGACATATTTAGTCCATTTTGCATTCCCTAGTTGTAAAAGAAAAACCAGAAATTCTGAAGTGCTCTGGGATACCTGCCCTGACAACTCACCTTCTATCCATATCAAGATACATTCTTTCAGCCTCTTCAAACCTGCCAAAGTAGGAGACAACTTCAGCCTGCTTCATTGACTCACTCTGCAGATTGCCCAGGCGCTTCACAAATTTAATGCCCTGATAATCTTTGCAGCGCACAAATGCTTGCTCTGCAGTTTGCAAGTCCAGTTTCTGAAGAGCTGCTTCAGCCAACAGGCGCCTTCATAAAACAAAAACACAGAAAAGCCTAGTGCAAATTACTGATAATCAAGTCTTGAATCAGAATTCAACTATTTAACTTATCATTTTCTAGTGAGATGGGGTTGGAAGTGGTTATTTCATGACATTTAAACATGCTTACGCTGAGCCCTCCAAATCTTAAATGAATTCCGGTATTTTAAAAAGAAGAGCAAGACAGAGAAGGTCAGGTTCAACAAATAAGTATAATTGCTGAATCATTATATTGATATTTCTTTTAGTCTTTAGTACCTTAGAGCAACTAGAAGGAAAAACCTAAAATTGTGAAACTGTAATCCATACCAAACTCTTAAATCTGTTCTATAACTAATTGTTGTGACCTGCTTTGAAATTAGTTGTGTTTTTGCATATATGTTATTTCTCACAAAAATATTTCTTCCAGCCTCCAGTATTTTGGAGCAGCTAGAAGGAAAAACTCTGAAATAGTGGAATGGTAACCCATAACAAACTCTGAAATCTGTTCTACAACTAATTGTTGAACTGTATTTTGAAAATCATTGCTTTTCCTTCTGTTTGTATATACATTATATTTAACAATAAAAACTGTTTTTAAAAAAAGAGCAAGAATGGAAGTCTCTTCCCATCAGAAGGCAGGGATGAGATCTGAGGATGACTGAGCCGAGACCTTAAAAAGCATACACCTGATATCTTGGGAGGTTGTTTAATTTTTGTTTTAGTTTTAATACCAAAGTCGGGGGTGTGGATTGTCCTCTATGAACTGAGATGCATCTTCAATTCCAACCTTCTCAATCAATGCTCGACTATCTCGCAGGGACCGAATTTCAAAGTTAATTACATAATCCTTGTTTGGGTGATCAGGATTCTAAAAATAAAAAAGCAAAGGAAAGGACTTTCAAATAGTTGCCTTTACAGTGTATTGTTTTTTACAATAAAAACCATAAAAATGCACCATATTGTGAGCAAAACTGGGAAGAAAAGAAATGTCCATATTTGAGATCTTTTGAGTTTTCTGGAAAACACTCAAAATCCTCAAGTGAAATCCTTCCTGCAGCTATGAGGTTGCTTGCAGGGAAAAGTGGGCAATGGTAGAAGGTAGACAGTTAGGTATCTTAGCTTTCCTCAGCTCCAATCGTTTTTCCCATTTCCAGAAATATGTGCTGCTCCACCTCCTCTGATGCAGAAAACACCATATGCAGAGCCTCTGCTCCCCCACCCCTGCATCTCCCATCTCCCAACCAGGAGCAAAAACACTGTCATTTGAAGTCCTTTTACCCGGCAAGCAAACAGACGAAAGAAAAGAAAAAGGACCAGTTTCCTTTTCATCACTCCTTTCCTTCTGTAATTTAGCAGGATGACCAAAATTATTAAAAAGGAAGGGCAGTTTTTCAGGAAAGAGTCAGCTAATGTCCAAAGAAATGAAACAAGCAGTTATAAACAACTCATTGATATGCTATATATTCCATGTAATGAAAAAAATGAAGCATGAATGTGCAGGGTAGCTCAGTGGTAGAATTCTTGCCCGCCATGCAGGAGACCCACGTTCGATTCTTGGCCCACACGCTTCCCCCCAGCCCTCCCCAAAAAAACTTTAACAAATGTTGCTGCAATAACAGGATACTCACATGGAAAAAGAATGAAATGTGACCCCCACCACACAGCATACAAAAAAACAACAGCAGCAATGGCTCCCAAAGACGAGAGTTCTGTGAAAAAGTAAACTGATCCATCCATATCTCCTCCCCAGCCCCACCTCCAACAAACCCAAGTAGCAAAAAACTGAAAAGTCCTCAGGGAACTGCTGAGTGCAAAATAGCAGAAAATGCAGAAGGAGAATAAGGGTTGGAATTTGAAAAGACCTGGGCTCAAATCCTATTTCTTTCTCTTACTAGCTGTGTGAAAACTCTTTCCCCTACTCTACCCGCCTTCTGTCCACCCAAAAAGCCAAGGCCATCTTCACAAAGTAGAAACCCAACCAGACCCTTTCCTCCTTTACTCTCCAGAGATTCCAGGATAAAATCCAAATGCTGCAGTAAGGCATCTGAGGACCTGTATTATCTGGTCCCTGCCGTCCCTCAGCCTCATCTCTGCCCACGTTACCAGCTCTGCACCTTGGATTTGAAGCAGAAGGGTGTCTGTCAAACTGCCTCTGTCTCCCTGGGAGACACTGGCTAATCAGCTCACCTCTCCAAGCCTCAGAGCCTCGGCTAAAAAAAACTCAAACTGTGCTGGTTTGAAAGAATGTATATCCCTTAGAAAAGCCATGTTTTAATCTAAATCCCATTTCATAAAGGCAGAGTAATCCCTATTCAATACTGTGTTTGAAACTATAATCAGATCATCTTTCTGGAGATGTGATTTAATCAAGAGTGGTTGCTAAGCTGGATTAGGTGACAACATGTCTCTACCCATTTGGGCGGATCTTGATAAGTTCCTGGAGTCCTATAAAAGAGGAAACATTTTGGAGAGTGAAAGAGATTCGGAGAGAGCAGAGAATGCTGCAGCACCACAAAGCAGAGAGCCCACGAGTCGGTGACCTTTGGAGATGAAGAAGGAAAACGCCTCCCGGGAGCTTCATGAAACCAGAAGCCAGTAAGAGAAGAAGCTAGCAGATGATGTCGTGTTCACCATGTGCCTTTCCAGATGAAACAGAAACTCTGACTGTGTTCACCATGTGCCTTTCCACTTGAGAGAGAAACCCTGAACTTCATCGGCCTTCTTGAACCAAGGTATCTTTCCTTGGATGCCTTAGATTGGACATTTCTATAGACTTGTTTTAATTGGGACATTTTCTCAGCCTTAGAATTGTAAACTAGCAACATATTAAATTCCCCTTTTTAAAAGCCACTCTGTTTCTGGTATATTGCCTTCCAGCAGCTAGCAAACTGGAACGCAGACCTATCCCTCCCTGTCCCACAGCTGACCTCTCTTGCACGAATGCTCTCATGCTTCCAGTTTTTGGACAGATAAACCTACTGACAGTCACACTGTCACCTCCAACCTCTTTCCCAGTCAAGCCAGCAATAGAAAATTTTTAAAAATTACCTTCAATATCTCATCCAAAAGAACAGATTTAATTTCTAAATCTTCAAAATGACAAATATATCCAGAAGTCTGAATGGGTTCCTTTAAAGGGAAAAACAAATGTTATGTTTAATTATGTAAATTTTCCCTCCTTTAATATAACATGATTTTCAATTTTATCAAAAACTTCAAACCAACAAAAAAATAAAGAGATTACCACTAAAACCCATATACCATCACCTAAATAATAACCATTTGCTAAATATGCTTCATTTAATATTTTGGTTAAAATATTTTAAAGTAACTAAAGTAAATTAGACAACATGACACTTTTACCAGTAAGTTCTTCAGTACTTATCTCTAAAAAAATAAGGACAGTGTTTTATATAACTATATTAAAACTACTTGTACAATTACCAGAATGAATACTATATTACTAATATCATACCTAACATAATTAATATTAATTCTTTAACAGCATCTAATATGCAGTCCAAATTTTCCCACTCAATCCAAAAATGTCTCGTACAGCTTGATAATTTCCATTTATAGGATTCAACATTAAATCTAATTCTTAATAAAACTGACAAACACTATATTTGTATTTCAGTACATACATCAAAGTAGTTCCATACCACAGTGAGAAGCCCATTTACTGCAACATTAGTCAGAAAGTGTTCCTGATATATTTCCTACATTAGAAGGTTTTATTTGCCAATATGTAAATACAAAGTCTTCTATACATCTGCCTCTTTCCTAGTGTTATAAAAAATAACAACTAGGGAGCGGAGCCCAGGCGGGCAGGCACGCTCCCTAGTATGTGCCTCTAGCAAAGCTGACCCAACACCTCGTCTCTGAAGTGACCCGGCATTGCATGGCCCTGGCCAGCCACGGGTTCAGGACCCCTCCCGGCTCACTTGAGCATGTCATCCAAACAAATGAAATTGCAACTGATGGGAGGAGAACTTAATTACTGAAATACACATACTAGCAGCATGAACATGGCATTCTTCTCTCTTCCCATTCTCCTAGCAAAGACATAAACGGTCCTTGGTTTTAGTCAAATACATCACTTTCTGCTAAAGGAGCCAACACCTCAGGTGGAAGCCTAACATATGAAGAAACAGAACAGCTTCAGATGACTGGAAATGGGAACCATGAGGAGATCGTTTCTGTGGAACAGGCCTCCTTCTCCTTAAACCCTCTGTGTTCTGAATGTGGTCAGCGGTCCTGGACAAGAGAAGGCCACTCGTACAATTACCAGAATGAGGTGGCTGATGACCTAAGGGCCACATTTGCCTTCAGCCTCTGCTGCAGCTGCTAGACACACCCTGTGGACACACATTCTGCCACGAGTGCCTCAGAAACTTCTCACAAGAGGACTCTGACCATTGGACAGGGAAAGACTTCATTTCAAGTTGTGCAAGAAGTCTAGTATTTTAGTTCATAAACTTCTTGACAAATTACTAGTTTTGTGTCCTTTTTCTTCAGTGTGCCAAGATGTAATGCAGTGCTGTGATCTAGAGACACATCTTTTGAAAAGGTATGCAAAAAAATACAAAAGAGAAGAGGAGTAATTCTAGCTTACTTTATAAAAAAGGTTGTTCAAACAAAGAGAAACTTGAATTTCAAAAATCAAGGCACCGATAATGCACAAGGACATTAACAAATCAAATACAGAAGAGACAAAAATAAATAAATATCAATACAAAAACTACAATGAGAAAGTACCATGTAATACCTATAATATTTTAGCTGGGATACAAATTAATAGCTATTATTATTTTGCTGTGAAACTTATTCACCTGCATGTCAGGATAAAATGATAAACCCTTTGCAAGGCAATTTGGTAGTTTGTTTTTAAAATTATAAATATCCTTTCATCTAGCTGTCCCTCTCATTGGAATTTAGCCTAAAGAAATAATCCAAAAGAAAGAAAAATTGTTTATAAAGATGTTCACTGCTGTGTTGCTCATAGTTCAACAAATGGGAATCAATCTAATTGTTTAAAAGTAGCAGAAGGCTTAAAAATATACTATGTCGCATCAAGTCAATGGGAACATTATGCAGCCAATAAAAATGATAATTTTATTGCAGAATGGAAATAAATACATATGATTTTATCATGTTTTTTGCTTAAGATCTTGTAAAGATTCTATGGTTAGGGACAGGACTGAAAAAGAACTAAGGGTTGGAAAACTAAATATTTAGTGGTGATTTTGTTTTGCTAAATGGACTTTAAAATAAAAGCTTTAGAAAGGCTAAAAAAAATGAAAACTAGACTTACAGAAATAAATTATAGTATATGAATATTATAATGTAAAGTAGCTGCCTTAGCTGAAAAAATAGGTATAAATATTATATAAATAAAAATAAATTTCCAATGTACTTAATAATTCCAAGAATACTGTAAAAGGAATATAATGTCTGGTAATGAAAATAATACCAGAATTAAATTTTTAAAAATATTTACATATATATCACAATGAAATAGGAAGTAACCAAAATCAAAACAAAACAATGTATCAGATTTATAACTCCGATTTAGTGCGTCTACAGAAATATGATAGAAACTATAGCAGTTGCTATAAAAAGATACCAAAAAATATTAAAATAATAGGTAGAAATTGAATTATCTAGTTTGAGTTAGTATGTCTACATATAAGAATGAGGCTCTTGTATGGTTCCTTGGGTTTCAAAATGTATAATATCTTTCAAAAAATACAAACCGTGGATTAAAATAGTCTAATTATATGAAACAATTTTATAAAATCCCTTTATTTCTTCAAAAAAAGGTAGTATTAACATTTGTATTTTGACTACTGTATTTCCTAATATAACTTATGTAGATAGCTTAATTGAACAACATAAGTACATGGAACATTGAGTAGGGCATGAGATTTTGCTGGTCTGTCCAGAGTGATTTGAACAGTGAATAAAAAAGTATTTGCAAAGTCCCCTTCGGGGAATGGTGAGAAAGGGGGAAAATTCAACTTTCCCAAGTTGAATTCTTGATATTCTCACAAGCAGTGGGGACAACCAAAGCAACAGGCCAAGCCTTCAATCTTGAGGTTCATTCACATGAAACTTAACCCCACAAAGGATAGGTCAAGCCTACTTAAAATTAGGCCTAAGAGTCATCCCCAAGAGAACCTCTTTTGTTGCTCAGATGTGGCCTCTCTTTCCAACCAACAAACAAGCAAACTCACTGCCCTCCCCCTGTCTATGTGGGACATGACTCCCAGGGGTGTGGACCTTCCTGGCAACATGGGACAGAAAACCTAGAATGAGCTGGAATTCAGCATCAAAGGATTGAGAAAACCTTCTCGACCAAAAGGGGGAAGAGTAAAATGAGACAAAATAAAGTGTCAATGGCTGAGAGATTCCAAACAGAGTCGAGAGGTTATCCTGGAGGTTATTCTTACATATTAAGTAGATATCACCTTGTTATTCAAGATGTAATGGAGAGGCTGGAGGGAACTGCCTGAAAATGTAGAGCTGTATTCCAGTAGCCATGTTTCTTGAAGATGATTGAATAATGATATAGCTTTCACAATGTGACTGTGTGATTGTGAAAACCTTGTGTCTGATGCTCCTTTTATCTACCTCATCAACAGATGAGTAAAACATATGGAATAAAAATAAATAATAGGGGGAATAAATGTTAAAATAAATTTAGATTGAAATGCTAGTGATCAATGAAAGGGAGGGGTAAAGGGTATGGTAAGTATGAATTTTTTTCTGTTGTCTTTTTATTTCTTTTTCTGAATTGATGCAAATGTTCTAAGAAATGATCATGATGATGAATATGCAACTATGTGATGATATTGTGAATTGCTGATTATATATGTAGAACAGAATGATAAGTTAAGAATGTTTGTGTTTGTTATTTTTTTAAAAAATTTAAAAATTAGGGAAAAAAGGTAGTACTGCATAAAGGCAAATCATATGCTCTTATGAGCAATGAACTGTTATAAAAGAATCAGAACAAAATTTAATTCAAAAAGAAAGAGTATATAATAAGAAATTCCTTATAAATTACAGAGACCCTTCATATATATTGATACTATACATAAATCAAACTTGAATAAAACTGTTTATTGTTAGAAAAAAATTTATTCTTGGCTAGGTAATGCAAACAAAGCAAAAGAAAAATAGCCATAAAAGATGATCTGTGGATTAAAAACAATACCAAAATCTGAGAAAAAGAGAGAAACAGGTGCTGCAAGAGAGAGATCAAAACTTAAGCACTTCCAAAATACTCTATCATTATTGAGACCTAAGTAAATATGTACAAATATCTAGGTAATTCAGATACTTAAAACTTCTACTTCTGCTTCAGTGACCTCAACCAATTTTCTTTACTTTCCAAAAATCCACCAGATATTCTACATTTCATTTCAATATGAAATTCTAGGCCAATGGCCTAAAACAGTGTGCACTAACCCAGACAGCATGCAAGTTATTTATTTTTATCAAAACACTATTTAACGAGACAAAATAAAGTTTCGGTGGCTGAGTGGTTTCAAATAGAGTCAAGAGGTTAACCTGGAGGTTATTCTGCATTATACAGATATCCCTTCTTATTTATGTGCATTGGAGCGGCTAGAGGAAAGTACCTGACACTGATGAGCTGTGTTCTAGTAGCCTTGATTCTTGACGATGATTGTATAATGATAGAGCTTTTACAATGGGGCTGTGTGACTGTGAAAACCTTGTGTCTGATGCTCCTTTTATCCAGGTTATGGACAGATGAGTAAAAAAAAAAATAAGGATAAAAATAAATCAATAATAGGAGGGGATAAAGGGTGAAAAAAAAATGGGTAGATTAAAATTCTGGTGATCAACAAGAACAGATGTAAGGAGTATAGGATATATGAGTTTTTAATTTTTATTTCTTTTTCTGGAGTGATGCAAATGTTCTAAACATGATTATGATGATGCAAACAACTATGTGATGATATTGTGAGCCACTGTATACCATGTATGGACTATATTTATGTGAATATTTCTCAATAAAAATATTTTTTAAATGTTAAGTGTAAAAGGAATATGATGTATGCACTTTACTCTCAAATGTTCAGAAAATGGATGATCGATATAGATAGATATATTGATCGAATGATATAGCAAATGTGGTGAAATGCTAACAGTTGGTAAATCTATGTATCTGGGCGAGGTTTACAGTGACATTCTATGTGTTGTTTCTGAATTAGTTTTGCAACTTTCCTGTAAGTGTGAAACTATTTCAAAATAAAAGTTAAAAAAAAAAAAAAAAAAAACACTAGTTAAAGCCTTCCTCATCTATAACATACCAAGACAGCCTGGTACCCTAACTCAGTACAGAAGGTCCTAGAATGTGGGCAACACGACAGGTCTCCCAGAGCCCTTGCTTATCCATTCTCTTCTAGCATACTGTGACACACTGAAGTTGGTATGTGCTTAATTAGGTGGGTTTAGGGACTGTGATGGTTTGGAACTGTGCGTACCTCGGAAAAACAGGTGTCTTAAATTGGATCCATGCCTGTGGTGTGAACCCATTGTAAGAAGGACCTTGTGGTGAGGCTACTTCAAGTAAGGTACAACCTACCTCATTTAGGATGGATCTTAATCCTACTACTGGAGTCCTTTATAAAAGAATGAAATTCAGACAGAGAGAGAGAAAGCCACAGAAGGAGCAGCCAGAAGCCCAACATCAACGGAACCCAGAAGAGAAGGGAGAGACAAGGAGATGCCACCATGTGCCTTGCCATGTGACAAACTAAGGGCCAAGGATTGCCAGCAGCTAGCTCAAGAATGCCAGTCTTTGGGGAGAAAGCCTTGATGATGCTTCAATTTGGACTATCTTTAAGCCTCAAACCTGTAAGCTAATAAATTCCCATTGTTTAAGTGGACCCATTTCACAGTATTTGCTTGAGGACCCTAGGAAACTAAAGCAGGGCTTATATTATCTAGTTTTAGCTTACTCTCACAAAATGAACAAGTGGCTGATAAAGCTTCCTACAAAAAAATCTATGAATTAAAGGTAATATTAATAATGCAAGCATAAACAAATAGAAAAGGCAGAACTGATACCTCTCTCTTGCGCCTAGTATAAATTCTTGGATTAGCCACATTACAAAGTAAAAACAATGACAATTTAATCAGCTCTGGTAAAAAGGCATCTAGAAATGAAATTATCAAGTAGACTATTTAAAACAATGGAAGGTGTATCTACTAAGTTACAAAACCGCACTCTAATGTGTATATTATGCTTGAGACACTAGCTAATGATAGTATGTAACCATAACAATCAGCATGACATTTTAAAGTAAAATTTATTTCATCCTTTTAAATTGATCATTTTCCCATTCTTTTAAAATTTCTATTTTGGGGACATTAATCATAAGATAATTATACTAAATCAGTAGTTTATAAATATATATATGTATTTTTTTTTCATAAATAAGTATGTATGTATTGGGGTGTATATTCAAAGGTTTCAAAACTCCTGGTTTGGAAAAGGAGCAAATGTATATAAATGAGAGCTTGGATGATGAAAATATTAAATATGAAAGGAATATGAATATGAAATAGTATTACCAGTAAGAAGGAAGACTCAAAAAAAGAACAAAAGAGCTGAATTGAAAGGGTCACTGGAGATGAAAATAACCAAGCAAGGAATTTCAACATTAAATACTCTTTTTCAAATTCTCAAAGAAAATGACAAATTAGAACTTTGCATACTGATAGCACCCATTTCTTGTAAATAATCTGAAGAAAGACTTATAACACTCAAAGAAAGGTATGAATCTAAAGTCCATAGTAACACTCTAATGAATGACAACGCATCCAGTTATTAAACATCAAACATAGATTATCTCCTAGAAGACAATTTGGTAGTTCTGCAGATCCAGTAAATGATCTATTTTGAAGAATATGTTCTTCTGTAACCAACCAGCAGCTAGAGAATGAACAGCACAGTAACTAGCAAGCTGTGACTACAGCAAGCCAGTATCCTTCGAAGAATGAGAAGAGCACAGTATGGTTTATAAAGAAATCCAACCACTGGTAAAGTGGCAAAAAAACCATCTAACTCCAAATCTAATAGAAACTGAACAACTTGCCAAATCAGGAAATAAACTCAAATTTAAAAAGAAGGCTCTTCTGTTGAAACTACTTAAGAAACCCTTTCCACCAGGCGCAGACTCCACTTGGTAGCAGACCAGTCACGTGTGCTGCACACACATGAGTAGCCAGGATTAACAAATACTCTTGCTTCTCCAGGCACACGGATTTCTAATTTAGTAAAATGGGGCCTGTTCTAGTTTGCTAGCTGCCGGAATGCAACACACCAGAGACGGATTGGCTTTTAATAAAAGGGGATTTATTTTGTTGGCTCTTCAGAGGAAAGGCAGCTAACTTTCCACTGAGGCTCTTTCTTATGTGGAAGGCACAGGATGGTCTCTGCTGGTCTTCTCTCCAGGCCCTTGGGTTCCAACAACTTTCCCTGGGGTGACTTCTTTCTCCATCTCCAAAGGCCTGGGCTGAGCTGCAAGTGCTGAGATGAGGAATGCCGAGCTGCTTAGGCTGTGCTATGTTGCGTTCTCTCATTTAAGCACCAGCCAATTAAGCCAAACGTCACTCATTGCAGCAGACACGCCTCTTAGCTGACTGCAGATGTAACTGGCAACAGATGAGGTTCACGTACCGTTGGCTTATGTCCGCAGCAACAAGACTAGGTATGCTCACCTGGCCAAGTTGACAACTGAATCTAACTAACACAGGGCCAAAGATAGGAAAAGGATCCTAACATTCAAAAAGTACTCTACTCCCATCCTCAAGGTACTCGACATATTTCCACACTGGTTTTGTGGCAAGGGTTCGATTTTCCTTCGACCCTTAAAAGAAGTCCACCGACTGCCTTTCATTTGAACCACTTCTCTAAGAATTACAAAAATCCTTAAGACTCCAAAAAGTTTCAACAAAGCCTTTGGGAAGCAGCTACATCAGGTCATTTTGCCAATCCATAGGTTGTAAATAGGGCCCAAATAGGAAAATGGGAATATAATTTAGAACATAAAGAGGGCAAATCATTTACTGCTAAATAAATTACTAAGTAAGATCTTTGTCAGTCAGGAGTACAATTATGCAATTTCTTCCCACAAAGTAAGCTATACGTCCAAAGAAGCAGAAATTAATGACACAGAATACCCATTAGCTCATCTCTTATTTATACTAATGGAAAATAGTAGATGTGATAGCTAATTTTTTGTGTGTGATAGTTAATTTTATGTGTCAAATTGGGTAGGATACAGTGGTTTGGTCAAGCATTTATCTAGATGTTGTTTGACGTTACTTTGTAGATGTGATTAACATCTACAAGCAGTTAATGTTAGGTAAAGATTATCCTCAATAATGCAGTGGGAGGGGCCTCATCCAATCAGTTGAAGGCCACCAGAACAAAAACTGAGGTTTCCTAGAGAAGAAGAAATTCTGCCTAAAGACCACAGCATACAAACGCTGTCTGAGTTTCCAGTCTGCCAACCTGTCCTATGGCTTTTGGACTCAAGACGGCAACATCAGCTCATGCCTTAAGTTTCCAACCTACAGGCCTGCCCCACAAATTCTCAACTTGTCAGCCCCCCAAATCACACGAGCCAGTTCCTTGAAATAAAACTTCATGCACACACACACGTTATCCTGTTTCTCTGAAAAACACTAAATGATGTAATGCAGCAGGAGTACAGAAAATTCCAAATTGAATATCCACTAATAACTCAAAAATTGTTTAAAAGATTTATCTTAACAATCAGATAAGTTTTGATTAGGCTACCATTAAAATTGTTTGTATTTCTTAAACAAAAGAGCTAACAGTTGGTCCTGAAGCATTCCAAGTAACAGAAAAAATCCAGAGCCTAAAAACTAGCTGACATGAGCCACAGGTAGAAAATCAAATTTAACTGTAAAAATTACTGAGAAAGGAAATTTCTGATAGCCAGGTGTGAGCAGATTAACAACAATTCACACTTGACTATTCATAACAATATCTTGGTGAAAAAGAACAAAGAGTGAATATAAATATAAATAAGAAAAGGTGAGAATAGGATAAAGTGGCTAGGCAGGCAAAAGAGGATAAAAGGATAAAGCAATTTCAAAACTACATTTCTTTTGTTAGGTTGTTTTAAGAAATTTTTGTTAAAAAGTCTACTGATTTTTTTTATAAACCAGGCTTGACAATTAAAAAAAAAAAAAGTAATAGTAACCTGGTTCCATCTTTTAAAAAGAATAGTTAAGTGCTTAAGAGATGCCTTTCAGAGAAAACAGAGAATATTTAGAGGATTAATACAATTTCCACTTATGACCAAATTATTTTTAAATTCCACAGAAATGTTTCTATTTATTTTTGGAAATTCACACAGCCAGTCCCCACAAACCTCTTGAAGAAAGAAATGGAAACGATCCAGGTTTTGACATTTGGGCTCATTAGTTATGTACTGCTAATATTTGTTTCTTGTTTTTACCTCAGGATCCAAGTTTCTGAAAACATACATTCGTGTCTTCTCCATCATTGCAAACAAATCCGGGTTATCTTTGGCCCACTTCATATCCCAGACATCTTTCCGCTCCAGCTTCAACACCTCGCCGACTACTTGCTGTCCTGCACTGTCTGTTACCCGAGCATCCAAGTCAAAGAAAGTCAGAACTCCTGAGATGTCTATGATGGCAAGTCGGCTAAAATAATGACATTGAAAGGGGGCAGAATTGTAAAATTAACATCAGCAATCATGAAAATAATTACCTATAACCATTCTTTTTCAAATCAATTCATGGAAACCTGGGAATAAGGTAGAAATGACTTTAAAATAAATAAATGGCTTTAAAAAAATTATTTTTGCAAATTTGACAGAAGTCGTGAACTACTCTCTATTTTTATTCCTTGTGAAAAAATGTATCCAAAGTGATTAAACAACTGGTATACAAATATAAAATACTCTCAATACTCTTAAACTTTAAGAGTAAAATATTATACTAGTATTTCCATACGCCCAATCAAAGAAAGACAGTAAGTCAGATACAGAAAATTAAAACCACCCTGAATTATAAGACAAGTTTAAAACAAATAAACATGTCTTTACATTTATACATAATTCTAACAATCCCAATCGATAACTTTAAGTCTACCATCAATGTGAGGAGTTTTCATGCTTACCTAGAGTTGCAATTCAAAGATAACTGGTAGGCTCGACAATTAAGGGAATATTTTTGAATCAAACCAACGTTAGGAAGACTGTACCTCTGAATGGTGCCAGATTCACGACCCTAGGGAAATTACTTGTGATTACTAAAGCACATGTACCACAATAATATTAAACAACAACTATAGGTCTCTCTACATAGTCACACATTTTTTTTCAAACAGTGACAGCATCGTAGACAATTCCCAATCCTGACAATGAGTCATGTTGCTGAGCACATATTAATCTCCTAATTTAACGAAGACATTTTCAAAGCTGCTGAAAGCAGTCTAATTGCAGAATCCTCACTCTTCAGTAATCCACAAATTCTTATAGTATAAGAAAGACATATCTAGGGTTATTTACAATTGTCATCTAGCTTCATATTCAGAGTATATCAAAGCTAAACATAAAGTACTTGCTGAGTTGAATTCCATATATATGAAAAATCAATATAAGATCATCATTGAAACAGCTGTTATTTGAAAGTCTAGTTTTTGTTCTTGTTTTTGGCATGGGCAGGCACTGGGAATCGAACCCAAGTCTCTGGCATGGCAGGCGAGAATTCTGCCTCTGAGTCACGCACGGTTGCACTGCCTGAAAGTCTAGTTTTTATATCATACCCATGTATCTGATACTGGTTTTGGCCATGTGATGAGATGATCAAAAAGCACCGATAACAATGAGCATGAGTTTAAATGTGTTTAAAAAAAGAAAACCTAGACAACAGGCTAATGTACAACTCTGTACAACCCTGAGGTAGACAAATCAACAGGCAGCACACCAAAAGAGCTGTTTTCAAACCCTTCTGTGCCTCAGGACATTGCAACGGGACAAAGTAGGAGGCCCCTCAGCCAATCCTTCCCTTTTCTCTTGTGAACCGGAGCAGCACCGCTTCTTTCCCACATTTCTCAAGAGGGGCCTATCAGAAGAGGGAAGGGCTGGCAAGTTTTAATTTATAAAAAAAGTAGGTGTAAATTTTAAACAATGTAATACAATGGAGTACTAAAGATTGTGTTTGGGGAAAAGAGGGATTCTGTGGCTTTAAAAAGTCTGAAACAGTGTTAGTTCTAAAAACTTTATAGTTCAACAAAAGGCAGTTTTAAATACAGAAGATATTTTCTCCGTTAAATCTTTTGGCTGGGATTAAAACTGAATGCATGGCTTATAGGTAGACTTAGCTATTTAGAAATTAAGACAATTTTTGTAATTGATCTGAGTCTCATTATTTTTTTCTGCAAATATCAGATATACAACTAATATAATAAAACCTCTGTCATATAGCAAAGAATCAAAAAAGAAAACAGAAGATTCCACAGACCTGACTATAAGAAAAACTGCTTAAAATATACACCAAAGTTATTTGGGGAGGAAAAATGAATACTATATTCTTAAGAATTTTTCCCCCATAAAATCAGCTAAGGTAAGTAGAATTAGAAATAAAAACCATTAGGATTCTGTTTACATAATTCAAATTCAATAAATCCACCAGCATTCCTGTATTAAAGTAAACACTTATTGCTAAAATTAATATTTCAAATGTTAGAGTTCAGGAAAAAACATTATAACATTGATTCCATTTTTAAAAATTCAGCAAAACTTTGCCATAGACTTCTCTATTTTAGTGGCTGGCAAATACACCACCTTTTCCTTCAATGTCTTATGAAAGTAGCTGAGTCAAAGGACATTCTCCAGTGTAAAATAGGCGACCACAATGAGGAGCAAACTTTCTAAGGTCTGCTACCACAATCCAATCCACCTTACATCCACTAGACCTTTCTAAGGCTCATTCCACTTGAAAGTAAAAATTCTATATGTACTTCATCTTCTCATCTGGTCACCATCCCAATGCTTCTATCAACAGCTATTTTTGCAAACGATAATTTGTATTCTATAAAATTTTGCTCATTTCATATGTTCTTATGTTTCTTAGTAAAATCTGCAGTGCCCACCAGATGATATTCAAATCCAAAACATATCATTTTATGCTATTTTTGCAATTCAAACAATTATTATTCATGCAATAAGTTTTTTTATAACTTACCACAATCAATGTCTTATCAGACGCAGTTATGGCACAAATTGGATCCCTTGTACCCTAAAATAAATTGATAAATTATAATTCTTCAACAACTTTTACGGAATGACTATTCTTGTGCAAGGCAATGTGCTATTTACTAAAAAGAACATTTTGACAATATATTAACTTAACAAATATTTATTTTCTAGATACATACTATGTGCCAGACACTGAACTAAGCTTTAAAGATACAAGAATGAAGTCTTTGCTCTCAAGAGATTACTCAAAAGCCTATTGGGGAAAACAGTGAATTGAGTACCTAATTACAATGCAGTATAGTAAAAGTAGAGGTTCCTATGTGGGGAAATGAGATGACAGAGGAAGGATTATCTAACTTATAGCAAGGTGATCAGGGGGGAAAAACCTGTGCTTAGTCTTAAAAGATGAACAGAATGCAGAAGGACCAGCAGATGCAAAAACGAGCACAGGTAAAACAGCATGACGTTGTAAGAGCAGCCCGTATCTAAAGCACACTACACTTAGCGAGAAAAGCCAATTTCAAAAGGTTGCATACACTATGTGTTATTCCATTCATAAAGCATCCTCAAACTGACAAAACTACAGAGATAAAGATTAGTTGTCCCCAGGGACAGGACAGGATGGGGAGTGGATGCTGGGATTGGATGTGAATATAAGCAGCTTAAGGGCGTTCCTCTGCAGTGATGGGACAGCACTGCATCTGATTATGGCAGTGGTTACAGGAATATACACGTGGGATAAAATTACACAGAACAATACACACACATACACAAATGAGCACATGTGAAAATGAATAAGGTCTGAAGTCTACTGAACAGTATTGTACCAAAGTCATTTCCTGGACTTGAGACACTACAGTTATATAAGATGTCACCATTTGGGGGAAGTTGGGTGGAAGCCACACTGGACTCTCTGTGCTATTTTTTAAAATTCCTGTGGGCCTATAATTATTTCAAAATAAAATGTAAAAAAAAAAACAACCATCAAAATACATACATTCAGGAAACTCCAAGATATTTGTTTAGCACAGCATGTATCTGATAATGTGCTAGAGAAAAGAAGTGGACCAGGAAGGGGGCAGTTGTGGGTATATATACTTTATTCTGAAACACACTAAAATTTATATTGGGTGGTAAGGAGGAATCTATGTGTAGCATGATCAGATTTACAATTCAAAAGGATTGTTCTTGGCCATCAGTATGATATATGGGTCAGCAAGGTGGTGGCTAGGGAGAGGAAGGCTAAAAGTAGAGAGGTGAATCTGTGCTAGACAATACATGGACAATAAGCCTTGTGCTGCTCCTTAAATTTTTTTTTTTTTTTTTTGCATGGGCAGGCACCAGGAATCAAACCCAGGTCTCTGGCATGGCAGGTGAGAACTCTGCCTGCTGAGCCACCATGGCCCACCCTTTAAATTTTGATTAATTAAAATGAGGCAAAATTTAAAATGCAGTTCCTCAACCACACTAGTGACTGTATTTCAAGTGTTCATCAGCCACATTTGACTAGAGACTACCATATCGGACAACACAAATATACAGCATTTCCATTATCACAGAAAGTTCTATTGGGCACCAGTGGATGGAAAGCTATTGCAGTGACCTAAATAGGAAGCAATGATGGACTGAATTTATTTAGACATGGAAAGGTGACCAATTTGAGAGAAATTTAGGAGATGGAATCAATAGAACTTGGTGACTGATTAGATATACAGAGTAAGAGAAAAGAAATTCTCATGACTCTTGGGTAGATGGTGGAGCCAGTCACTGAGATAAGGAAGATATATGGAGAGACAGATTTGGAGGGAAGATGAGTTTAGCCATGAGTTCAGTTTGGGGGCCATTCAAGTGAAATGTTCATAGACAGCAAGAAATACATTATCTAGAAATTGGAAAACTCAAAATGGAAATAAAGATATTTGAGTCAGCATATAGCTGGAGGAGTGGGTTTCAGTAAGAACTCTAAGGAGTGTGCATTGAGAAGGGAGAAAGGGAGACAACCTGGGAGTGGACATTAAGGAACAGCACAAGAGGCAGCCAGGTGAGCCCTTAACCAAGGAGACAAAAGGGAAAGCCAGGTAAGTGTGAACCCGGGAGGATGGTCTCATGGAAGCAAGAACAAAAGAGTAATCAAAAATAGTAAATGTTATAAATGTTATCTATAGATCACATAAGATAAAGACAAGGACTTGGCAATTCAAAGGCCTTTGGAAACTATAATACAATGAAGTAAAGCTGGACTGGATGTAAGGAAAAGTAGATGAATACAAATTATTCTCTCAAAAAGTTTAGCTATGAAAGGATAAATAGATAAGGCAGTGATTGGAAGAAGATATGCGGTGGACAGTAGAGATTTTTGTTGTCGTTTTTAAAGTGGAAAATATTTGAGTGTGTCTATAAAGCTGGGAATGGGGGTGGAGGGAGAATTGGTGGATGATGAATTCATCTGAAATTTTCTAAAAGTTCCCTAATGGAAGGGTCTGTTCTTATTCGCCACTGGCTTCCTAGTACCCAAGTCAGTTTCTGACACATAATAGGCATTTAACAAATGCTTGTTGAATAAATGGATGAATATACAGACAACTAAACAAACTCCTGCATATTCCATTGGATAAGTCACCAGATCTGCAGTCAGAAGATCTAAATTTGAATCTTGCTTTGCTGCTTCATCACTTACTTTGATAAACTAAGTAAATCTGTTATCTGTTTTCTAGCCTTAAAATGGAGAGCAGACAATATCTGCAGTTTGTCTTACATAATTGTGAGGATCAGTTAAGAAACTGGATAGGAAAGAGCTTTATTAATGATAAGGCACTGATTTAAATACTCGCAGAAAATTGTTCACTAAAATATTTAATTACATTAGCTGGCAAACAAGAGCATATTTCCATAAAATATACACTAAATTATGTTATCTACAAAAAATATGGCTCCTTGCTAATAGGCAGGAGGTGCCAGAGCAATCTCTGATAGAACGAAGGTTAGATGGATGGAGGGAGTGGCAGAAGGATGAATGAAAAGAGAGGACAGAGGGGGGGAGCACAGAGGAATTATGTTCCCCAATATTTTGAGATACTATGCTTTTTAAAGTAGCATCATATTAACGACTTATCATCATTTTTTTTTTTTTGGTCTTAGTTTTCAAAATCTAGTAAAAGTTTTTTTAAGAACAGGAAGTTCTTCAAAGAGTTACTTGAAAAATATTCTATTCACTGGAAACAAATTCTTTTTCAGGTGTCAAAATTACAGTATTTCAAACTGTACAGGTATTAAGATTTGCTGGCAAAAATAAAATCACCTACTTGAATGGCTTTACTATAATCAAGCACCCCATCCACTGATCCAGAAGGAGTATCATCAACATGATAAATTCTATTTAAAAAAAAGATCAGAAGTCAAAGAAAGTATATTAAGGGTTTTACTGTTTCATAATCTCTAGAACAAGTAAAGGTTTGGATGACATCAATGAATAGCGTTAATACAAATATTCTGATTATTTGAAAGATTTCTTGGCACAACTAAATCTTATAAAGGTAGAAGCTATCTACCAGGTGTTTGCTGGTTATGCAAGTGGAATGCTCCTGAAAGCTGTGCCAAACATATACTTAAGATACTGAGTTATATTTTCCCAACAATTTCATTAAAACCTGCAAGATAGTTTACATTAATTTCTAGCTCAATATCAGTCAAAAGTAACTTCTAAGTTCTTCTGTAGTTTCTCCATAATTTCCTTTCTATCGTGGGTTTAATAAAAGTAAAACTTAAATGTATTAGGGAACACTAATTAATGGAGTTTTTGTTTGAAATAAAGAATCCTTCCCTTCCCTCTCCCGTGTGATGAAGCTGCACACTTGTGGACTTCCACCATCTTTCTGGTACCTTTATTATGATACTTATTCACGCTGCACTGACACTGCTGGGTTTCTTGCTCACTGATGGTGAGCTTCCCAAAGGCAGAGCCCAGTGCCTAGCACAGAACCACACATTGTCACCTGCTCTTTAATGTCCGCTTGGAAAGTACTAAAATGAATGGAGACTAATAGAGAAGACACTGTCAAGTAGAAAAATACATGGGCTTTTACCCTGACTAGAGTTTACTAGCTGTGAGGCTCTGGAAAAGTGGCTTAACTTCTCTGAGCCTCCATTTCTCCATCTGTAAAAAAAGGGTAATGATTTCTACTTAAGCATTTTTTGAGAGGCATAAATAAAATGATGTTTATAAAGCATGTAAATGCGGAACCTGAACATCAGAGGAGTTTAAGAGATGGTAGCTATAATATAAACACAGGAAAGTCATACTAGTTTCTATCTTTAAAATGCTACAAATAATTGCTAATTAAAAATCGTTAAGTGTAAAAAAAAGAAAAAATCATGCGTGCTTTCATCAATATAATAAGGAGATTACATTTTTAAATCATTTTAATAGATATGCTATAAATGCAGATATATGTGGTACCTCTAAATTGGTATAAATTAAACTGCTATCCAGTAACTATTTCTATTTACCTATCATAGAACAAAGATGTTAGAACAAAAAGTTCCTCGAGAGATCATTTGGTGCAGCTCCCTCTTTTAGGTAACTACAGGGCTACAGGAGAGGTGGATCCAGGTGAGTGGTTCCAAGTCCGCTAAACCTAGGGTCCTGTACCATCCCAACCCATCAGCCAGTAGCCTGTGGCAAACAATAGGGGCTCACGCGTTTCATGACACGTGTCTCTGTGGAGCAAAATCAGTGTAGTGTCTGTCTGTCACATAAGAAGGACTGAATAAATGTTGGCCGTTACCACCATCGTAAACCATACTTCACAGATGAGGAAATTGAGGTTCAGGGAAACCTGCTCAAAGTCTTTAAAACAATCGTGTGTGTGTGTGTGTGTGTGTAATCCCACACAGAAATATAAGGAAATGTTGCCTTCTTTATTTAAACAAAGGCCACAATCTCTAGCTGGCTAAAGGGCACTCACTCTATGGAGGGGCTAAGCTCTTCTCCCCTGACTCTGTCCTGACATCTATCTGCCCCCAGCAAATTACAGGTCTCTTGTTTATTGCTGCTATCACTGTCAAATGCTGTCCTCAGAGAGGACAAAGATTCTTTCCTTTTAGACTTAAGCACTACTGAGAAGGTACATTACAGCATTTACCCAAATAACCAAAATGCTTTTACTGGCGACATGTCTCCTATCTTAGTACACGATTGGGTCTTAAAGGAAAGGGAAGATTGTAGTAAGATCTCAACTATGTATGAGGAAGGAAGGTGATTTGAAAAAGCATTCTGGGATTTCTGACATGATACTATCCCTCCAAGTCTATCCCTTCATTAAGAATCATTAACTTAAAATATTCTAAAAAATACTTACAGGCTTAGCGTCTACTTCCTTCCTGGGTCCTAACCTCACTACGTAGTGGAGAGTACTGGAAGTAACTCTAGCCCCAAAAGTAACACAAACTCCAGACTCCCTGAAATCCAAGGCAAGAGAAAAATTCCAAGCCTCCAGTTCACCCACCCAAACACCTTCCCTGCAACTGTGCTTCGGCCCTGGCTCTCAGTGGAGGCACAGGCGAATGACACCAGAATGACCCTGCCCTCCTGGAAAGACCTGTAACCCTAACCCACAGGAATGAAGCCTTCCTTAGACATGCAGACATTAACTAAACAATCATATTTCAGTATAGCATAATAATTATAATATGGGAGGGGCGGGTGAGTGAGGATAACCATTTCCTTATTAAAAACACAGATTTCCATACTTTCTCTTCGATAATTTTAAACAGATAAATTTGAAAAACATTTAAATAAATCAAAACAACATACAGTTCCCAAGCACGATAATTTATAATTAACTATATCTGATCTAAGTGTGATATGGTTGAGGTATTAAAAAATATATATCAAGAGATATACCTTTCTTGATCATGATGATGAATATGCAACTATGTGATGATACTGTGAATTACTGATTATATATGTAGAACGGAATGATCAAAAATTATAAATGCTTGCGTTTGGTGTTTTTGGTATTTAAAAAAAATTTTTTTTAATTAATTAAAAAAAAGAGAGATATACCTTTCTCTGCCTTCTTTTCGAGACCTCGTGATCTGATTAATTTCCAGTGCTGTTAGCTTCTTTGCCACACGGTATTGCCAGGTATAAAATGCTTCTTTTGAAGCTGCTATCACATGGGTTTTGGTCATTGCAACAAATAATGGTACTATTAAAAAGAACATTAAGACAATTAGATTACAGTTACACAGACTCGCAGAATATTTGTGCTACAAAGGACTCAGTGATCACAGAATCCAAGCCCTCATTTTACAGAACATACCCACACCCAGTCTCCAAACTCAGAAAACAATCAGAAGTTCATAGAACCATTCAGAAGACGACCTCATACCTATTAGGATGTCTAAAATTTTTAAAAAGGACAACAATAAGGGTTGGCAAGGATGTGGAGAAGTCAGAACCTTCTACATGGCTGGTAGAAATGTAAAACAGTGCATTTGCTTTGGAAAACAGTTCGGCAATCCCTCAAAATGTTAAATACAGAGTTACCACATGATCCAGCAATTCCGCTCCTAGGTATACATCTAAGATAATTTAAAACATTATATCCACACAACAACTCATACACAAATGTTTATAGCCGCAATATTTATGATAGCCAAAAAGTAGAAACAACACAAATGTCTATCAACTGATGAATTGATAAATAAAATGGTATATCCAAATTATGGAAAAGTATTCAGCAGTGAAAAGAAATACTAACGTGTGCTACAATATGGATGAGGGATAAGTCTTGAAAACATTATGTTAAGTAAAAGAAACCAGACACAAAAGACCACATGGTGTTCGATGATACCATTTATATTAAACAACTTATATGATAGCATTTGTAATAAACATTCATCTAGTAAAACTATAGAGACAGAAGGATTAGTGGCTGCCTCAAGGTTGAGGCAGGGGAAAGGGAGAGACTGCTAATGAGTACAGCATTCTTTCGGAGGGACAAAAATGCTCTAAAATTAGATTGTGGTGACACGGGTACAGCACAACTAGCACACTGAAAGCCACTGAATTGTACACTTAAAATCGATGAACTGTTTGCTCTGTGAATCATATCTCAATAAAGCTGTCAAAAAAGACTCATGGGTGTTTATCTCAATCCAAACTTATAAGAACCCTACTGTCAAAATTAAGATACCCAAAACATAGCAAAATATGTTGTTTAATCACTTAAAAGGGTTAGTTTTGCCCAAAGTTGGAATACAACTAAAGATGGAAACAAGGAGTGAGTCATCCCATTTGGTTTTATTCAAAAACAGGATTTGTGATCACTTTCAAATTTTACATTCCCTCTTCCTAGAACAGATTTGACCACTCCCTTGAGTATGAAATTTTTCTTGTTTGTCACTGGTTTTCTCACTAATCAAACAGTGGCATAAAAAGAAAGGTTAGGAAGATTAAGTGTCTCCTTAGTAGGACTCTAAAGATAAAAGATCTAACATTTATTTTCATTCTAGTCCTAATAAATTAAAAAATATTTTTAGTTCTACATTTTAGTACTTTCTAGAATTCTATACAAAGTGGACACTCCAAATATTTGGAAGTATTTCATCCTTACATAAGTAATAAATTACAAAATATACTGCCCTCACTAGTTACTACTTTTTCATACTAACAATGCAAATTGTAATTAACAAGCTGAACTAGAATTTATTTTGTCTCAAAGATAATGCATTTATAAACACAGAAATGGTTCCAACAAAGATGGCCATGATGAGTATATATATAAATGAACTATACTTTTAATATGAATATTTAAGATCAATACCAAGGACATAAGAACAAGAATAAAACTTCATTAGCAGCAAGCATCAATACTTAGAAATCTTCCTATGATTATAATTAATAATAATAATAACCTCTATTTGCATGATTGCAGATTTAAAATATTCTCATATACATGAACTCACTTGGACTTCATAAAGCTTGCGCATCATAGGGACAGGTACTATCTCCCTATTTTACACATGAAGAAAATGATGTCATAGCAATGAAGGGACCATTAAATGATGTACAGCTAGCTAATAAGCCTCTGAGTTAGCATATACTCTCCCTTTTAGGAAGTGGTCTCGGCTGGAGTCCCCAACAGAAACTTGATGGGATAAGATTATTTGAAGAGGGTTTATTTTCAACAGAACTATTTAAAAAGATGTGGGCTGGGTGCAAAGGAACCACCAATGATACTGCAGTATTCTGGGTGAGTAGCAGCAGAGATGTTACTACCCTGAATGGATGGGGGAAACCAAAATGAGAGCGTCATGCTGCCTTGAGAGGATCCGTGACTTTCTGTTACAAAAGAACACAGCCATAAGAGGCCAACTCTTAGGACTCTAATGGAAAGGCATGAGAGAATAAACAGCCCTATCTCACTCTCTTCCCTCTGACTTCTTGCCAGGCTTCCCCAATGGTCAAACCCAAACAGAAGCAATAGGAATGAAGAAGAGTGAAAAAAGATGGTTGGGTTTGGAGATGCAAACATAAAATATCTGTGATAAGACAAGAAGGTATAAGATATAAAATTCTTTTAATCAAGTCAGTTAGTTTTTCTGGGCCCTTATAATGAGGTACCTCTTCAGTAAAACAAGTATGACAATATATTAGTTTGCAAGCTGCTGGAATGCAATATACCAGAACTGAAATGGATCTTAAAAAGGGGAATTAATAAGCTGGAAGTTTACAGTTCTAAGTCTATAAGAATGTCCAAACTAAGATATCCAGGGAAGGTTCCTTAATTCAAGGACGTTCAATGGGTCTGGAACACCTCTGTCAGCTGGGTAGTCACATGGCTGGCATCTGCTGGGCCCTTGCTCCTGGGCTCCATTGCTTTCAGCCCCTGTTCCTGTGGGGGTTCCTCACTTTACTTCTCCAGGGCTGGCTTTCATCTCTTGGCTTCCCTTGGCTCTCTCAAGATTCTAACTAGCTTAACATCCTATGGCAACATCTGTTGGGTTCCAAGCATCTCCAACATCCATGTTTCTGTGCTCCAAGTATCAGCATCTGTGTCAACTCTGCCTCTGTCAGCTCTGTCGTTTCTGAGGATTCTCAAAAATGTTTCCTCTTTTAAATAACTCCAGTAAACTAATCAAGATCCACCCTGGTAAGGGTGGACTCACATCCCCATCTAATCAAAAGGTCACAACCACAATTGGGCATATCTCATCCCCATGGAGATAACTTAATCAAAAGTTTCCAGCTTACAGGGTTGAATCAGGATTAAAAGAAATGGCTGCTTCCACAAGACTGGATCAGGACTAAAACATGGCTTTTCTAGGGTATATAATATTTTCAGACTGGCACAGACATAATAATGAAGTGGGAGACATCCACCTACTGCTGATATTCTCTTGTGGTCTACCGTGAGATGAAGAAGTGCCTCTGGAATCTGATGGGTTTACTGCCTCCATTTATGACACAGAAGAAGGAGATGGGGAGAATTTTTTGTGAGGGGAAGATGGAGTTCAGGCTGAGGATCCCAACAGACCATGGACACCAGTGTCAGATACCGAGTTATTGCTGCCTTGCCCAGCTCCTGCAGGCTTGCTTCTGCTCTGTGCAGAGTCAGCTCCCCACCAGAATTCTCCTTGGCTTCTTGTTGCCATTTGCAATGCTCCAGCAGAGATACCTTTATCCTCTGTGGTGGGTACTGGGGAGCAGATGGGATTCCTTCACAGGCGCTCTCACTACCAGGTGACAAGGATCCAAGAGAGAGGTCTTTCATAATGCTATATTCACATCTGCTGAAAAATCCTTCTGCAAGGGAACAATATTCCCCGTCCAAATGTAAAGGCTTCCTATCCCCTATTGGGGAGAACCTTGATATAATCCATCTGCTTGAGGCATAGCGTTCAAAGGGGAATAAGCATTAAGTTAAACTCTGTCCGAAATGCCTGGTCTGAGTTTCTTACAAGGATCTGAAGTTCATCTCCACTCCTACTTGGGAAGCCAGTTTCAGAAGTGAGTCCAATGGAGGGATGACTGAGTCAGGTCAGAATGACCCGAGTTGAGCAGAAAAGGTCTGTCAGCACAGCTGTTAGTGTTGGAATCAAGTATCCAACTTTTGCCAAATCCATGTCTTTTCAGAGACAAAGCTCAAGTGACAGGGACTCGGGCCTTTGCATAGGGGAACTCTCAGGGGAGGACATGTTCTCTAACTGCAGAGGAGCATTACAGCTACTAGCAGTAGTAGAGACGTGATAGGTGAGAGCATGAGGTTGTATCCATTCTGACACTCAGCATCTCCAGGGTGAGATGGGCCAGGGTGGTCAGCTGGGGACTCTTTGAGCCTGGATTGGGAGGGGTGGTGTGACTGGAGACAGAACACAGAAACTTGATGACATTCTGCTCCATCAGATAGTGAGAATTCCATTTCTTTAATGAACTCAGTAAGTCTGCATTGTCTTTGCAGAGGCTAGAAGAGTTACTATTCTCATTACTTTGGTAGATGCTGAGTTCTAGCCTCTTGGGGTACAGATGATGTCTGAGTCATTCCTTCTTCCAAGGCTTGCTTGGTCCAGTGCTTCTTACAGCAGCTGAATGTGCCATTAGGCAGAAAGGGCCTTCAACGCCTCTCAGAGGTAAAAGGGGAGCCAAAGCCAATGTAGTGTTTGGAGGTGGTGCAAATTAACGGGGAATGGATAAGATCAGGCAACATATTGAGGGTTGTTGCTAGTACAGTTGGATTACCTGCTTTTGAAAATATTTAAAAGCAAACTGTTTCAAATCAAAAATAAAAAGTAAACTATAACTGGAGATTTGAGTTTGCCCTAATAAGAAAATGTTTCTATACAACGTTTTTGAGCTTTAATAATTTATTGATGACAATGAAATTCAGTTAATGAAATTTTAGCTCAACTAAAAATATAAATAAATAAATGCAATGCCATAGAATAAAACTGAATAAAATGTGAACACCTACAGTTTAGTTGACCAACTACTCAAAATTTGTCAGAGGAAGTTCAATAATAACAAACCTTTACAACAAAAAATAGATCTGAATGCTTTCCACACCATGCGCTGAGTGAACATGTGGAAGACTCCTTGGCCTTCAGTCAGTGTACTGTCTCTGAACTTATCTATTGCCCTTCTCTCCTGAGGGCCAGGTCCTTCTCCCCATGTCCTACTGAACACCTCCAGCGCACAAGAACCTCAAGCTCAACATTTCCACCCCAATCTCACCTACTGGAACACATTCACCAACAACAACCTCTCCTCCCCACAAAAAATATTCCTTCTCCTATATTTCCATTTATCAGCCATCCAAATGGAAAGCCTGGCTTTTTCTAGGCCCCTCTCCAAAAGTTTGTCCCATATTCAATAAAGTCACAAAGCCTATTATTTCTCTTTTCTTTCTATCTTTTGACTATCTGACCCCTTCCTCCCATCCCCACTGCCATCCCATTACTACTTGGTTTGGGTCTTCATCATTTCTCACCTAGAATACTGCGATCTTTTCCCTAACTGGTCTCCTTTCCTCTGATCTCATACCTCTTATTTTCACCTTTAGAAACCTCTCCCAAGTTCCTTCCTAATTTAGAAACATATTTTCTATAAAAGTAACATTTTTCATCTGTTTGGTTTCTTAGAGAACATTTAGTTGAGCTCCTACAGTGTGCTTGTCACTCTAATTACCCTGCAGGCATTAATCTAAACACCCTTTCACAAAGTAGACAGTCTCATCAAATCCATCTGATAGATTAAAAAATGGAGGATTAAAGGAATAAAATAACTTGCACTCAGTTGCAAAACACAGAAAAAGCAAAATTAGGTCACACCTTCATATAAAATCTTTAAAAAAAAAAAAAAAACTCCATAAATACAAGTGGTCATAAGAGGGTAGAGTAATAGACTTAGAAATAAAACAAAAAATTAGAAATTAGTCTACTTACATAATGTTAATTAAGTAGATTAACAACTCAGGGACCCAAATTGAAAAAATTTTATGTCAAATGACTCAGTGTAGCTGAATCATATTTTTAAAAGAATTTTTTCTGTTATAATAGTTAAGATTTTCCTATTTAAAATGTGCACCATTAATGAACTCTGGAGGGAGCTAGAAGCCTTTCCCGTAAGGAGCAACTTACTAAAAGTCTGTCTGGAGAATCACAGCAAAGCTCAGGGGAGCCTGGATGAATGTCTCTGACCCTGCCTTCACTAAATCATAACAGTTGCCAAATATTTAGTAAATGCCACCACTGATGCTCTGATGCTAGTAACTAATATGCCCTTAGCAAGATTTAATGTATGTTCATAAACTTTAACTGCTCTCTAAGAAAACACAAATGTTTTTTAAGCATTTGAAAGCATTTTTCTAAACAATATTTATCTACAATTATGAATTATGCTCATGTTTTTTTCTTTTGAATACATCCTAAATAATCATAAGTGTTTCTCATTAGACTGATTAAGTCAAGATAAAAATATTAGTGGCTCAAGGTAAACGTCAGACTTCTGGGTTTGAATTCCAGGTGCTTACTAGTTCTGTGGTCTTGGACAGATTACTCATTCTCTCTATACCTCATTCTGCTTTCTGTTATCTGAAGACAATAATAATAACCTAACAGAGCTGTTTTGAGAACCAAAAGATTAAAAATATATATAAAACCACGCAGTGCCTGGCATATAGCAAGTGCTTAATAATAATAACAGCCAAAATTTATTGAATTTTTAAAAATATATGCTAGGTATTTCTCTAAACACATTATATATATTAACTTACAACTAGCATATTATTAGGTAAGCATTCTTATTATCCCTATTTAGCAGATAAGGAAACTGAGGCACAGAAAGGTTAAATATCCTACCCAAGACGCCCTGCTAGAAAGTGGTAGAGCTGAGACACAAACCCAGAATCTGGCTCCAAAATCTGTGCTCCTAACCAATATGTATATGCCTCTCATTAAGGGTTAATATGTATTAAATGTGATTGCTGATAATGTTTTTACTTTTATTACCCACATGGATTTTTATAAGAAAACCATAAACAAATCCTCTAGTCATTACTATAAGCAAAACAATCAATTTTTCATTTCTGATACAAATACATCTGAATACAAATACAAATATGATAGATATTTCAGCAAATTCAAATGGGCAGATGATACTATCTACAGAAACTATGCTCGGTCTTTATTAAAAGATCCATCACTACCTAGGGTAAACTTCTAGGAAAAAGTGAGACCATGGTCAAAACTGATGATTTTTCTAAAAGAGGAGCACAAAGAAATAAATGTTTAACTTTTTTTTTTCAGAGAAAATAAAGACAAAAATGTCACCTCAAATGAACTTTAACAGGTAGAATGTTTTAGTAAAAAAAACACAACTAGGGTAAAGGCAACTGAGTCCTTTCTTAATTACTCAATTTCTGGAAAGAAAATTTTCTAAATATTTAGAAAGATTATTGGAAAAATATTGAAAGGCCACAGCACAGGCAACCTGGTACTCTCCAGCCTTTTCTGTATCTTCATTCCTCTGCAAATGCTGTTTCCTCTCCATAAAATGCCTTATACTTATTCTTCAAAACTCAGCTCCAATGAAACTTTCCTTAAGGGGGAAGGGTGTCCCTGACATCTTTGTGCGCCAACATCACTTACCCGGCACCCAGCACCACACTGAGGGCACAGCAGGGGAGCAGGAAGCCACTGTCCAATGGATTAACCTCATTTTGCTTACTGTTTAGACACCCTGCAGCAATTGTCATAATTTTTTATCACCTTTAGAGCCAAGTACAGTACCTAAAACAGTACGTACTCATTGATAATTTGCTAAATGAATGAATTATTTTCTATTAACATAACAAAAAATAAATATTTTCCATACATTCAATAAACATTTATCATGCGCCACGCACACAGGTAGGTGGTGGGAATACAGAAAGGAATAAGACATAGATTCTGTTTTAAAAAACTCAAGTCTAGTGGGGAAGACAGGTAAGAAAGTCAAAAACCCCAGTGCAAAGCAAGAAGCTCTGTGAACAGAGACACACCACAGCTATGAGGAAGCCCCAGAGGAAGAACAGGAGAACAGCACTCAACTCCTCTGCAGCTCAAATTCTTTTTTAAAAAGATTCCACAGAAAAAGTATTTGCAAAGTCCCCTTCGGGGAATGGTGAGAACGGGGGAAAATTCAACTTCCCCAAGTTGAATCCTTGAAATTCTCACAAGCAGTGGGGACAACCAAAGCTATAGGCTGAGCCCCCAGTCTTGGGGTCGTTCATATGAAACTTAACCCCATAAAGGATAGGTCAAGTCTACTTAAAATTAGGCCTAAGAGTCACCCCCAAGAGAACCTCTTTTGTTGCTCAGATGTGGCCTCTCTCTCCAGCCAACACAACAAGCAAACTCACCACCTTCCCCCTGTCTACGTGGGACATGACTCCCAGGGGTGTGGACCTTCCTGGCAACGTGGGACAGAAATCCTAGAATGAGCTGAGACTCAGCATCAAGGGATTGAGAAAACATTCTTGACCAAAAGGGGGAAGAGTAAAATGAGACAAAGTGTCAATGGCTGAGAGATTCCAAACAGAGTCTAGAAGTTATCCTGGAGGTTACTCTTAAACATTAAGTAGATATCACATTGTTATATAAGATGTAATGGAGAGGCTGGGGGGAACTGCCTGAAAATGTAGAGCTGTGTTCCAGTAGCCATGTTTCTTGAAGATAATTGTATAATGATAGAGCTTTCACAATGTGGCTATGTGATTGTGAAAATCTTGTGTCTGATGCTCCTTTTATCTACCTTGTCAACAGACGAGTAGAACACATGGAATAAAAATAAATAATAGGGGGAACAAATGTTAAAATAAAAAATAAAAAAGCTATATAAGAAAAAAGACTAGCAAAAAATGCCAGGAGTTATCTCTACTTGATGGAATTACAGGTAATTCTTTTCTTTATTTTCTCAATTCCCATGATGAATATATTGCTTATAATTACAGGAATAGATAAATTTCATAAAATTAAAAAAAAAGAAAAGATTCCACAGAGATTCTTAGGAGGAAGAGTAGGTGGCAAAAAATAACAATACTTTCTAGAATAACATCAGCCACATACTTTTTTTTTGTTTTAGCTCCCAGATCTCGTGAAAACTTGGCATAGAAACTTTAAAAAGGAATTTTACAGGATATGTATGAAACAAAAATGTGGAGTCTCTGGCTGTGTTTACTGCAGGCCAGTGAAAGAACTTTTTGTTAAAATTTCAGCCAGTGAGACAGCAAAAAAAAAAAATGTTTCAAGATCCAAGAAAGCAAATAATCATGGCTTGAGAGTTTACCATTTTGTGAATGCAAAGAATTTACATCTAGTTAGACTAAAAAATACTACCTGTGGTAAAAATTTTGAGCTTGAACCTCTCATTATTGGGATTCTGTGTTAAACTTTTGATATTAAAAGGAAAAGCATATAATCTAAAAACTGAAAGTCTTCACTTATGAGATTAAAGACTGGTATGTTTGCAACAAATAAAGTCAAGGGTGTGTTGGTAATGGACGGTGTTGAGAGCAGCCCAATATTGTGACCATAACTAATGCCACTAAGCTACATATAAATGATTAAAATGACAGATTTTATGTTTATATATGTTACCACACTAAAAAAATAAAAACAGAAAAACTGAGCTAAATGCAGTCAAACATAAAGGGACTCACACATATCTAATGTTTGCTAACAACCAGGTACTGAGCTAGGCGTCTTGTTTTGTTTTTTATTTAAAAAAAATAAAGTCAAGGGACAGTATGATAAAAATAAAATGTATTATAAAACCACAAGGACCACTTACTTCAAATACTTGTTTATAATAACTTTAAGCTATGTCTTTTACCAAGGAACACTAACATATGTGTATATATATGTAAATTATGTGTATATGTAAAAGCATACATGTGTATGCAAATATATGCATATGACTAGAGAGAGAAATATAAGCATACCTACATAACAATGAACCAAAGATATGAAGCTGAAGAGTTTTAAAATAAAAAAGTGAGTGAGTTATCAAGATCCTAAATAGAAAGTATAAAATCTTTGAGGCCAGTATTTCCCACATTTGCTCGTATTGTCCCAAGAGTGTAAGAAAATGCACTTAGAAGGCAGACACTAAAATGTGGTTAAGACTGAATACCGAATCTGAAAACAAAAAAAAAGAAAGGACTAGTTCTCAGGCTCAAAAACTAATTCAATGGGCAGCTGCCGTGGCTCAGCAGGCAGAGCTCCGACCTGCCGTGCTGGAGGTCTGGAGTTCGATCCCTGGTGCCTCCTGCCCATATGCAAATTTAAAAAAAAAAAAAAAAACTAATTCAATGGCTCTTCAGTTTTTTAAATCTGATAATTTTTCTAATATATCCATTAAATGACCACCATATGCTTTAAGAGAAAACCATTACTTTGGAAGTTATAATGAAATGGCAATAAAATATTTGTTAATGATTTTTAGCAAAATACTTACAAGATTTGGAATTTTTTTTTAAAGAGGTTACTTTCATTGATGTTGAACAGAGGGAATGGTAAATCTAAAGTAACAAATGTCTTCTGAAAACAAAAAGTCAGGAATTTTTTAAAGCTGTCCTCTTAATAAACAAACTCACTTTTCATTGGAAAAATCTGGAACAGTCAAACTCACTTTTACAAGAAGCTAAACTGTTTTTATGGAAGAGAGGTATATACATGCACTTTACTCACAATAAAAGTGGCTTAATGGGAACTTATTCCTCCAAAAGAGAAGCTAAGCCTACTTATATTTACAACTAAGAGTTACCGCCAGAAAACTTTTGTTGCTCAGATGTGGCCTCTTGCTCTACGCCAACTCGGCAGGTGAACTCACTGCCCTAACCCCCCTATGTGGAACATGACTCGCGGGGGTGTAAATCTCCCTGCAATGTGGGACATGACTCCCAGGGATGAGCTGGGACCTAGCATCATGGGATTGAGAAAGACTTCTTGACCAAAAGCAGGAAGAGAGAAATGAGACAAAATAAAGTTTTAGTAGCTGAGAGATTTCAAATGGAGTCGAGCAGTTATCCTGGAGGTTATTCTTATGCATTATATAGAAATACTTTTTTAGCTTATGGTGTACTGGAGTGGCTAAAGTGAAGTCCCTGAAACCGCTGAACTGTATTACTGTAGCCTTAATTCTGGAAGACAACTGTATAATTACATAGCTTTTATAATGTGACCACGCGATTGTGAAAACCTGTGGCTGACACTCCCTTTATCCAGGGTATGGACAGATGAGTAAAAAAATAAGGACAAAAGATAAATAAATAATAGCAGCAAAAACATTGGATAGATTTCAACACTAGTAGTGAATAAGAAGAAGGGAGTAAGGATTATGAGATGTATGGTTTTTTACTTTTTTTTATTTCTTTTTCTGGAGTGGATGTAAATGCTCTAAAAATGATCATGGTGAATACACAACTATGTGATGATATTGTGAGTCACTGATTGTATGCTTTGGATGGACTGTATAGGCATGAAGATATCTCAACAAAAACATTTTTTAAAGTGGTTTAAGGGCAAAATTCTTTCCATAATCCTCAGTTAATTGAATATTAATCATTATGTGGCATACCAAAACCTATACAATTATGTTTCCCATTTAAAGCAAAAGATAGCAGTATAGTAGTTGTGAAATTATTGTGGACTTTTGATAGAGTAACTTTACAATTTATTGTCCAGGAGGAGCCAAGATGGTGGCTTAGCAAGGTGTGGGATTTAGTTTGTCCTCCAGAGCAGCCAACAAATAGCCAGAAACAGTACAGAACAGCTCCTGGGGCCACGTCAGTGACCGGACACACAGTGTACCCCAGTCTGGACCAGCTGGACTGGCTGTGAGCCCCCCCAGAACTGTGAGTTCCCCAAATTGTGGTGGACATGCCCCTCCCCCACAGGTTGCTTCCCAGAGGGGACAGGAAAGAGACTTTACCAGCATCAGGGGCTGAGCCCAGCCAAATGCCAATTGTGGAATTAATTAACAAGTTTTGACTACTAAAAATAGGCCCCCAGCTCAGCTGAACCTTGAGTAAAAGTGGAGGTCACTGGTTTTCACCCCGACACAGAGGGGGCAGGGCTGACAGAAAAAGAAAAACAATAGGTTTTTCTCTGAAAATGTCCAGGCCCTGCAGGAAAGGAGGGGGCACACAGAACCTGGAGATACACAGAGCAACGTACCACCTTAAGCTCTTTATTGGTAAACCTGAGGAACGGGATCCTGCTCCGAAAAGGATTTTTCCTTTTCTCTTTTGTGGCTGTGTTTCTATGGATTGATTACTCTTTGGATACAGCAGCAGGGCTTCTCAGGCTCCACTGCCCCAGGCATAGGCAGAAACAAGCTCGTTTGAGGGCTTGTCTGGAGCCTGTGTCTTCCCCAGGGGAGAGGTGAAGCCCCACCCAGGTGGAATCCCGCCCTCAAGGAATTCAGACACCAGGGCTTGGTAATTTGAACCCATTAAAACCAGCCTACAACCTCTCCTCTGTCTCCACCACGCCCCCAGCAGGGAGAGTCTGCCAAAGTTAAAGGTACTGCATCATCTTATGGTGGTGGGACCTGCAGTCAGACAAGCGCCACATACTGGGCAGGATAAGAAAAACAGAGTCCAGAGACTTCACAGGAAAGTCTTTCAACCTGCTGGGTCTCACCCTCAGGGAAAACCGACGCACGTGACTCTTTCCTCCTCATAGGAGGCCAGTTTGGTCTGGGAAAATCTGGCTGGAGTTTATAATATCTAAGTAGACCCTCCTAAGTGTGTGTGTGGCAGGGGGGGGAAGGCACGATACAAGCAGGGCAAGAAACAAGAAAACAAGAACTGAAAAATTCTCCTCTGTTAAACAAAACTTAAGCTAAAGGTCCAGAAAAAGCTGAACTGAATGTCAAAGAACAGATAGACAACAAATTCATCCAGCAAGAAAACCCTAGGTAAAAAAAGTGAAAGCAATCTCCAGAATAAACTAATTAAGGTAATTAAATGCCTAGACACCAGCAAAAAATAACAAATCACACTAGGAAAATTGAAAATATGGCCAAGTCAAAGGAACAAACCAACAATTCAAATGAGATACAGGAGCTGAAACAATTAATTCAGAATAAACAAACACACATGGAAACCCTCATCAAAAACCAAATCAATGCATTGAGGGAGGATATAAAGAAGGTAAGGAATGAACAAAAAGGGGTGAAGCCCAATTCACTTTCGAAAGTCTGAAAAAACAAATCACAGAACGTATGGGAATGAAAGGCACAGTAGAAGAGATGAAGAAAACAATGGAAACCTACAATGTCAGATTTCAAGAGGCAGAAGATAGGATTAGTGAACTGGAGGATAGGACATCTGAAATCTGACAAGCAAAAGAAAATACAGGGAAAAGAATGGAAAAATATGAGCAGGGACTCAGGGAATTGAATGACAACATGAAGCGCACAAATAAATGTGTTGTGGGTGTCCCAGAAGGAGAAGAGAAGGGAAAAGGAGGAGAAAAACTAATGGAGGAAATTATCACTGAAAATTTCCCAACTCTTATGAAAGACTTAAAATTATAGATCCAAGAAGTGCAGCATACCTCAAAGCGAATAGATCCAAATAGGCGTACTCCAAGACACTTACTAATCAGAATGTCAGAAGTCAAAGAGAAAGAGAGAATCTTGAAAGCAGCAAGAGAAAAGCAATCCATCACATACAAGGGAAGCCCAATAAGACTATGCATAGATTTCTCAGCAGAAACCATGGAGGTGAGAAGACCCTGGGATGATATATTTAAGATACTAAATGAGAAAAACTGCCAACCAAGAATTCTATATCCAGCAAAACTGTCCTTAAAAAATAAGGGGGAAATTAAAACATTTGCAGACAAAAATTCACTGTTAGAATCTGTGACCAAGAGACTGGCTCTGCAAGAAATACTAAAGGGAGCACCAGAGACAGATAAGAAAAGACAGGAGAGAGAGGTGTGGAGAAGAGTATAGAAATGAAGACTATCAGTAAAGGTAAAAAGAAGAAAAATGAGATATGACATATAAAATCCAAAAGGCCAAATGGTAGAAGAAAGTACTGCCCATACAGTAATAACACTAAATGTTAATGGATTAAACTCCCCAATCAAAAGACACAGACTGGCAGAATGGATTTAAAAAACAGGACCCATCTATATGCTGTCTACAGGAAACACATCTTAGACTCAAGGATAAACATAGGTTGAAAGTGAAAGGTTGGGAAAAGATATTCCATGCAAATAACAATTAGAAAAGAGCAGGAGAAGCTATACAAATATCCAACAAATTAGACTTCAAATGTAAAACAGTCAAAAGAGACAAAGAAGGACACTATGTATTAATAAAAGGAACAATTCAACAAGAAGACATAACAACCATAAATATTTATGTACTGAGCCAGAATGCTCCAAAATACATGAGACAAACACTGAAAACACTGAAAAGAGAAATAGACAGATCTACCATAATAGTTGGAGACTTCAATTCCCTACTCTCATCAATGGACAGAACATCTAGACAGAGGATCAAAAAAGAAACAGAGAATTTGAATAATACAATAAATGAGCTAGACTTAACAGACATATATAGAACATTACACCCCACAATAGCAGGATACACCTTTTTCTCAAGTGCTCATGGATCATTCTCAAGGATAGACCATATGCTTGGTCACAAAGCAAGTCTCAATAAATTTAAAAAGATTGAAATCATACAAAACACTTTCTCAGATCATAAAGGAATGAAGCTAGATCAATAATAGGCAGAGTGCCAGAAAATTCACAAATATATGGAGGCTCAACAACACACTCTTAAACAACCAGTGGGTCAAGGAAGAAATTACAAGAGAAATCAGTAAAAATCTTGAGGCAAATGAAAATGAAAACACAACATATCAAAATTTATGGGATGCAGCAAAGGCAGCTAAGAGGGAAATCTATTGCCCTAAATGCCTATATTAAAAAAGAAGAAAGAGCAAAAATCGAGGAATTAACTGTCCACTTGGAAGAACTAGAGAAAGAACAGCAAATTAACCCCAAAGCAAACAAAAGGAAAGAAATAATGAAGATTTGAGCAGAAATAAATGAAGTTGAAAACAATTGAGAAAATCAACAAAACCAGAAGTTGATTCTATGAGAAAATCAGTAAGACTGATGGACCCTTAGGAAGGCTGACAAAAAGAAAAAGTGAGAGGATGCAAATAAATAAAATCAGAAATGGAAAAGGAGACAGAACCACTGACCCCACAGAAATAAAGGAAGTACTGAGAGGATACTATGAACTGTATGCTAATAAATTCGTCAATGTAGATGAAATGGACAACTTCCTAGAAAGGCATGAACAACCAACATTGACTCAAGAAGAAATAGATGACCTCAACAAACCAATCACAAGTAAAGAAACTGAATCATTTATTAAGAAGCTCCCCAAAAAAGAAAAGTCCAGGACCAGATGGCTTCACATGTGAAGTCTACCAAACATTCAAGTAACAATTTATTGTCTAAACCAGGACACTTTTGACAGTGAAACACAGCATTACTAATATTCTCACTGCAACAATGGGCAATACACTGGTACTGAAGCTGACAAACCAGGAAGCATGGCTATTCTGGTTTTAGAAGATACCACGCTAATTAACAATTTCTTCGTTAAGTTTTTAAATTAGTGTTACAAATAAAATCTGTTTAGAGAGTGAATACATATAAACATTTCCTTACCAATATCAATGTATTTGGGATCCAGGGGTGTGCCAATAGAATTACAAAGAACTAGCACAAACTGTAACAAAACAAAAAGACCATCAGAACTACAGCTTATGGGCAATGAAAGGAAACAAAGCTTAACATATACCATGCATATCTCTTTTTCAAGTATCACTTAATAACTAGAAAGTAATTGATAAAATTGTTAAGTACAAAGAATAGCAGACAGAAATAAAGCTAATCTACAGTATTAAAAGTAAAGAAATATGAATTAAAATTAAACTAAGCTAATTTCTCAATATAATGGAACACTATGGCTTTTAAGAATACACTTAAAAAACACAGTACCCTGGCTATATTTCACTATTTATACTTTGAAAATTCCTGATCAGCTATAACTTCAAAATTCATTTCTATCCTATAATCAGCTATATGAGAGCTAACTTAATGTGTTACCATTGCACCAAATGTGTCCATCCCGTTCTCCTCCTTTGAAGCAATATATAAATGACATAAGAAATTCAGAAAAATTCAGTTAATTAAAAAAAAGATATAATCCAACCTAGTGAAAAATGACTTAAAATGTCCATTATTTAACACATATACAAAAAATATCACTGATTAATATCAGGAAAAATGATGCACACTTAACAACATATTATTCTGAAATGATAATTTCATCTTTCTTACTATAGTTGTGTTTCTGTATCTGGTACTAAGAATACTATTTTTACTTAGATGTTTTCCTGTTTAGAATAACAATTTTAAATAAACCATTATCTGTATACTATGTATATGTAAATATAGACTTTGTCTTTTTCAGCATCTCTCAAGTCAAATGTGTTTAATTTACTTCACAAATATGAATGATAATGATAAAAATTATACTAAAATAATCATAATTTACCCATCCAATGCTTAAAATAAGTTTATTTAGTGACACAAAAGAGCACCAATAAATTATTTTTTTACTTTTCATTTTTATCAAAGTTATACACACCCATAGTTTAATGAATCAAATAGTTCCATAAAAATTCTTCTAAAAATAACAAGTCCCTCCCCCCAAATTCCCATTTGCACTTCCCCAGAGAAAAATACATTCGGCTCCTTTAACCCTTCCTTTAAGAGTTACAGTATTTACCTGCCCAAATCTAAGTAACATATTCATATTGTTCCTTTTTGTGTTTTGTTTAATTTGGGGAGTTTTCTATTGATGTCCCACTCTGAAAGATAAGTATTTGGCTTTGTTTCACATCCCTCTTCCCAGCCCCCACCAATAGGGATACACTTCCATCTCTCCATCTTTCCACTTATAGTGTAATTTTGTTAGTCAATATTTAGAGTTTTGTCTGAATATTATACTTCGATTAAAAGTTTTTTGAAAATTAAAAAAACTTCAGTGCTTATAATATATCATCGTGACTATGCAATAGTCAGTCACAATCATCAAATATGTCATGATTTATTTTCCTTTCAAGAATATTTTGTTTTCCCTACAGTTGATAATTGTCCTTATTTTTTCCTCTTTGCTTAAGTTTTCTACGTACTTTACTAACTCAATCCCCCAATTTTCTCTCAGTTGTGTGTCTCTCCTCTCAGTGGGTTCCAACACACTAGGTTCTGTTGATTTTATCTTCTTGAAGTTTCCTCTGGAGCCTTCTGTCCTGGCTCACTGACGACACTTGGGATGCTGCACAACTCCAATTGCTATCACCTCACCATTGTTGAGGGGAGTCCCTTCACCTCTCTCCTGTGCTTCCTGGAGCCTGCTTCTTTCTCTTTATGGGTTTATTCCTCATGTTGCTAACTTCCTAAGAAAAGGAAGCTTGTGAGATAAATTTCAGGTGCAAGTCTAAAAATATTTTACTCATATAGTTGGTTTAACGTATGGAATTCTAGATGAGAAGTCATCTTCCCTCAGAATTTTGAAGGCAATCCTCCAAAGCATTGCTTTCAACAAGTCAAATGCCATTACGACTTTCCTGATCCCAAGAAGCCTGTTTTTCCTTTCTGAAAGCTTGCAGAATCTTCTTTTTATCCCCATCCAGTGTCCTACAATTTCACAATGATGTACCTTTGTGTAGCTCTACTTTTATTCACTGTACTACACACTCAGTGAGCTCTTTCAACCTAGAAATTCAAGGGAAATGAATTTTGTTTTTCAGATTTCTTCCCCCTCCACTTTTCTGTCTGCTCTTTTTAGAAATGTTATTCAGATACTGAACTTACAGGACTGCTCCTCTATTCTTTTAATCTCTTCACTCCTATTTTCCATTACCTTGGCTTTTTGCTCTAATTAGTAGTTTTCCTTCACTTTATTTCTAACCCTTCTACCAAGTTTTTCACTGATGTTATAATATTTGTAATTTACAAAAGTTTCCTTTTTTATAACATCCTTTTCTTCTTTCATGGATGTAATTCTGACCCTAATAATGATGGTTCTTTTGAAGTGTTCTTCTTCTGCAGAGTTTTTGCTTTCTCCAAGTTTTCTCTTACCTTAATCTCTGTCTAACAGATGCTTTCCTCAAATACCTGATAATCCTCATCTTCTTACATTTCTCAGGGGGAAGTTAAAATGCTGTTGGGGAGCTCCGTCTGCAGGTGAGCCCTGCTGGCTGCAGTCTTCACTGCAAGGTGAGCAAGCGGAGCTGTTTCCTGGAGGACTCCCCAGTCTTTACTGCAAGGCGAGCAAGCAGAGCTGTTTCCTGGAGGGCTCCCCAAAACAGTGCCTGTACAGGTCTTTTCTCTCGAGCGGGTCAGACTCTCCAGGGGTGACTCTTTCATTGTGTACCTGACAGCTTCGTGTGCAGCTGCCAACATTCCGGTAACTAAGTAGAAAGGAGTGGGGTAACAGCGAGCAGGAAAATTTTAAGTTAGTTCCTCTGTTTTCCCCACAGTTACTCCACCTTTTGCTGGGACTGATGCCTCTCGGTGCAGAGACTCTTTGATCCTCGGAGAGAGTAAACCCCAGTTTTTCAAGATGGTAGAAGAGCAGCTGCCTAGGGGTTCAGTTTAGGGAAGGGGATCTGGGAATCAACTTCTTAAATGACTTTTTTTTTTTTTTTTAAGTTTTCTCCTTCCTCCATAATCTTTGGTACTTATAAACTGCAAACTGCTTCTCTGTTTGCTTCTTTCTCCCACTAGGTACCACCAAGTCCAGGGTCTCTTGGGAATTCTGTGATATAAACTGGTTGCTCCTTGGCTTTCCCTGGCTTTCATAGGTCTGCTAAGGTAACTACTACTAATCCATCAACTCTCTAGCCTCCAAAAGTTTGTTGTCATTTCCTCTCCCTTTCTGGTCCCTATGGCCTTACAACTTTTTAAAAAATAATTTTATTGCTGTTTTAGAGAGTTTCAGGAGAGAACAGAGCCAAAACTAGTTATTCACACTGCCACCTTTAACAAAAATGCTATACTTTTTAATAAGATAAAATAAAATTTTTAACATAACTGAAGACACTAGTCACTTCTTTGAAAGTTTATATACTTATAAAAATATTTAAACTGTTAGTATACCTTTTTAAAAGACATTATATTTATTTTATGCTATGAAATTTAGATTTTTAAAGCAATATAACTTCAAATAAAAGTATTTTTTCATTGTCAAAAGCTACTGAAATTGTCAGAAGTGGTCACTGTTACATAATTCCTTGACCATTTATACCAAACATCTGCATATTCATTTTTGCTTATAGAATTTTAACTTGGAAAAGATTCTGATATTGTAAGTACACTTCAGAGACATAAATTGGTCACTATGAACTGCCAGTGAGTTAACTGATTGGAGAAGAAAAAAGTCAAAGGACACAGAACCAGTGGAGCCACATAGTTTTCCAAAACAGATGTAAACCCAACGCTTTACTGTACTTGCTCTTATAGAAGCCACTTCAGAGAAGGTAGATAACCAGAGCCCACCTCTGCCAAGTAACTAACCCACCTATGTTTTCCGATATCAAAGAGCACCTACCTGAGGATGATTTTCATCAGCTTTGGTAGCCAAAATGCAGAAGTCCCCACAAGTGGTAATTGAAATGAGACTCTTCACATATTTAACATATTTCTCATTGTTTTTCGTTTCCCAAAAGACAACACAGTACTCCGGACGATCGGGTCTTGTATAAGCATAGACCACAGTGTTCGAGCAATAACCCCACTAGGAAGAAGGGAAGGAGGAAAAGGACAGAGGGGAAGGAGTAAAAAATATTTAGCACTGGGAAAGAAAAATCATATGTACTATATTTTTACCGTAGAAATACTACAAAAAAGTAATTTTCTGGTCCTAACAAAATATATTCTTCAGAAATGGAAGAGAACTGAACTTTCAGCTTAATAGCTTTTCTCACTAAAATAACAAAAATCTAAAAATAGTGAAGAAGTTTATAAACGTGCTGCATAACTAAATTTCATCTCTTTAACTTTCTTTACTTTAATCAGTAATATCTAAGCTTCGTTGGTAAAAATAATTACTTCAGACTTTTCAATATTCAATAACAGCTGCTTGAGGGAACAACAGGAAGAGTGATCCCTGTCAAAAGTTTAAATTCTAGATCCCCAGGCCAAAATTCAAAAATAGTTGCTTTGCCTTTTCCCCCATCCACATTTCTTATATTTGTTTTCATCAGTGTAACATATACATGCGGTTTACCGTCAAATAATTTTACATGGCTCATTACAAACAAAATGTAGAACCCTGCCCCAATTTCTCCTCAAGGGTAACCATTTGCAACTCTTCCAGCTGCAGATTTTTGGCATTTACCTCCATATCCCACTAGTGATTAATTATAGTTCCAATGATAGATGAGAACTTCGCTTTCATTTACCACCCTTCCCCCATTACACATGTCTAGATATCCCTTCCATCTAATTTCCCCAATATACTTATATTGTAATTTTGAATAAATCAATATTATCATAACTATGTACTATTCAACGCTAAGCCAAGTTTAGCTTTTCAGATCACATTACCTTTCTTACATTTTTTTTTTTTTTTTACTTTAAGGTAGTTATAGATTTACAGAAAAGTTGCAATTTCCCCTTTTGTTAACTTCTTCTATTTCCATGGTACATATGTCACAACTAAGAAGACAACACTGATACATTGCTATTAACTAAGCCCCATTTATTTGGATTTCACATGTTTTTCTCTAAGGCCCTTCCTCTAGTCCAGAATTCCCTCAGGATACACTACCTTAGTCTCCATGCCTCCTCTGTACTGTGACAGATTCTCTTGTCTTCCCTTGTTTCTCATACCTCGACATTTTGAGGGGTACTGGGCAGGCACTTTGTAGAATGAACCTCAATTTGGGTTTGTCTGAGGTTTTTCTGTCAGACTGAGACGACAGGTTTGGAAGGAAGAACGCCATGGAAATGAACTAACTATACGTTATTAACACGGCTCACCACTTACCACGGTGACCCGGAGCACCTGGCCACGGCAGTGCTGGCCAGGTTTCTCCACTGTAAAGCTGCTCTCTTTGTTTTCCCATTTCCATACACTACTCTTTGGAAGTGAGTCACTAAGCACAGTCCAGGCTCAAGGAGGGGTAGCAGTAGAGGAGGGATTAATCCCCACCTCCTGGAAAGGCAGGATCTAAGTAAATTATCTGGAGTACTTTCCTAAGGAAGATTTGTTTCTTCTCCCCCATTTACCTATTTAATGATTTATGTATATCCACACAGACACATAGATATTTGTTTTATACTTCAGTTTATAATCCAATGCTCTGTCATTTACTTTGCTATTTAAATTGTTCCAGCTTTGGCCACTGGGGGTTCTGCCAGGTTAGTTCCTGTGCCCCTTTGAAATGCCCCCATACTTTTTGATTTTGCTTTGCTGTGTTGTGTTTTTGAGCACTGCTTACATTCTGGCACTATGAGAAGTTCCAAGCTCATTTTGTAATTTCCCTACCCCTGTCCTAAATCAACCATTTCTCCAAAGTGCTCTGCCATTAAACAACTAAATACTTAAGTTTTTTCATACCAAATAGTCTTAGTTTACCAGATCAAACTCACACTTCACTGCTTGTTTTCAGTTAAATGTTAAATTTAATATAAAACACTTATTGGTGATTGTGCTGCTTATTCTCATTTGCCCCTCATTCAGTCCTTCTCAACCAGCTCTGTGGCCTGGGGCTGACCTCCACGAACTCCATCACTTGGGCTACCTTGCCTAGGGCTTCCAATGGGGTTTGGCCAATAGAAGGCACCAGCAGGAGATGAGAAGGCAGGAGGACAGATGCTGAAGTATTTATTCCCCCAATCCCTCTCTGGCAGTCCTCCTGCAGGGCTGCCAGCCCCTCTCACAAAGCTGCAGCTCTCGTGGGTTCTAGTAACAATAGTTCCTCAGCCTGCCCCACCAGGCCTGGGGCTGTGATGGTACCCCACTGCTGCTAGCACTGGATGCCTACACTTCAGCATTCCTCGTTGGCCCCCTTTACCCTGCCCATACCTCTATAAAGAAGCCCTCCAACCATATCTCTTCCATTACTCCTTTGAGTTTATCACCTGTTTCCTACTGAGACTGCCTGATGGAGAAATTTTACTACTTATATGTAGGATTCTATTAGAGCTTACTAGTTCTAAGGTCTTCATACTAAAAAGCCTCCTTTCTTCTAGTTTCCACAACAAAAGCAGCTATGATGACATGCAAGAAACAGATATACTTTGGGCTATAAGAAAATTGTTTATTAAAAAGTGCTTTTATTTTTACAACTGCTCTTAATATTTACCTTATAATCAGGTCGAATATTTGCAAAATATATAAAGGAATCAACAGCTAGTGCAATTTTCAGGCCACCTCCTTCCCACGATAGTGCAGACATCTGCTTTCCAGGAACTTTCAAAGTACCCAGGTGCTAAAAAAATATATTTAACATAAAGTACCACAGTTAACTCAGATACAAGTTACCACCAATCATTTCACTGAGATAAAAGTGGTTTGAGAATTATTTTGTGAAAGATTACAACCACTCTGAAATCATTTTCTTTGAACTTTTATCGTAAGAAGTAAGTATATGATAGGAGAAATGTACAAACTATATCCAAATAATTCAGTACCAAATTTTATCAAATCTAAGATTGCATTCCTTGAAATATGCTTCTTTACTTTTATGTACAACTAAGGAAAGAAAAATGCATTGCTAATTAAAATATGACAACTTTGATTATAAGATGCATCCCAATTTTAGGCATCATAAAATCTAAAAATGCTTCTTAGAATCAATGAATTATTGTTTTTGTAAACTCAATCTTGAAGTCTTCCCCTCTCTCTTTCATCTGCCACAATCAGCCAGTCACCAATTCCTATTGCTTTTACTCCTTTTTCTTCTCACTTCTTGACCGAGCTCTCCTAATAGCCACCTAACTGCAATTCTGGACTTTCATCTTGTCCCTCATTCCCACCCTCAACCCACCAAAGTTAGTCTCCACACTATCATAATTCCCTTTCTAGAACACAAATCTGATCATACCCCACCCTGCCTAAAGAAACAGTTAATAACTTTTTTAAAATGCAATAACTTCCCACCATCACATTCTTAACTGTGACATACACTTTTTCCCATCCGGCCCTAAACTACATTCTTTGGCTTAACACCCCACTAGTTAGCCATAATCACCCTGGACTCGCTTAGGAGGGAGCCATTGTACCTCGTACCTTTAACCCTATATAAAATTCCTTCTGCCTGATATCTCCTCTCCTTTCCCCCACACTTCTTCTATTCCTACTACTCCTATCCTCCAGGAAACTCCTATTCATCCTTCAAGATACAACTCAAATATTGCTTCCTCAGTGAATCCCACCTTCTTCCTTCCTTCCTTCTTCGGTTCCAGGGAATTCAGACAGGGAGCTCTTTGAGGGCCCTGACTTTGTCATATTCACATCGATTTACATCAATTAAGTAATCCTTTAATAGATTACTTAATAAACAGGTATTCAATAAATATCTAAGTAAATAAATGTATCATGGATTCAAATTAATTTCTTCAAATACAAACAGTACATTTCATGACTGAATTAATGAATGAATAAATGAATACATAGAACTTTTAATGTGGCCATAAAAAGACAAACATTTTTAACCTATACTTCCTAATTGACAGGATGTTATAATCCCAAGAATTTCAACAATTTGTACCGATATCTCTTGTTCTTAAGTAGATATGTTCTAAAGTCAAATTAATACATTAAACTCCATTTTGCCAGGGAAACTCATGGGGAAAAAAAGGTTTAACCTAGAGGGTTCCGATCTATATGTCTTTCTACCAATATGGAGCCAAAGAGGAACAAGCGAACTGAGAACTGTACCCACAGTATGACACATCCACAGCAGAAGAGGGCTACCTCCTAACTGCAACCTAGCCAAGCAGTGGCCACAGCAAGGAAAGGACACTGACTTTAGTAAGCTTCCGGGAAGTGCATATACTGTGGGAGGGACTTCCTCGTTTTTTCTCATTCCATCTTTTCCAACAACACCTTGAGGGATGACCTTTATTTCAGAAAAACAGGGAGTTGAGTCTCAGAGTTTAAGTTAACTTCTCTAAAGATCAAACTAGGCTGTGGAGCTGGAATTCAAAGCCAGGTCATCCCAACTGAAATCCCATGCCCTATTCTTCCCAACCAGGCTAAGACCATACAGCAAAAGCCCAAGCACCTTACCCTCAGAATCAAACATAAATTCTTCCTTGAAGTTTTCCTTAAGTTTAAATCTTTAAATAATTTCCTTACAAGTTATATTCCCTACCTTAACAATAGCAGAGATTCAAAAATAAATTCCCCATATATCCACTCATTCAAAAAACATTAAGTAACATTGCCCCTGAGGAATTATGCTAGATACTTTTAATTACAGCTGTACCAAAAACTGTTTAGTCTCAATATAACACTTAATGCACTGTTTTACAAGGTAAAGTAAATGGACCTTAGAACCCATATTTTTTTACTTGGGGAAGGAAGAACAAATAAAAAAATAAGCAGATAAGACAACATAATGATAAATAAGTCAATGAAGAGCAACAAAAAAAATCAATATGAACATGAATTAAAGAGGCTGCAAGCATAGAAACAACCAGAAATCAGATTTTTAATTATTTAGAAACCTTGAAAACAATGAACACTCTTACTTTTTTACAGCATGTAAATATACTAAAAATATTGCTGGTTGACAATGTATAGAAAGCATCTACTCACTGCTGCACACTCCACTGGGTACCTTTGAAATACTAAATCAAAAGAGTCAGACAACACCATTTCTTACTCTTTCAGAAATTATGTTCCAACAGGGGAATATAACTATAAAAGAGCGAGTGAAGGATTTTTTTACTGCCCAAAAATATCTATCATTGTAGTCTATGGTAAATTTATAAGACTCAATATATCTCAATAAAATTGCATTAAAAATTTTAAAAGAAAAGAACCAATAGGATATCAAAAAATGTCTGAGCATTGTCTAAGGTCAGAAAATAAAACAGATAAAAGTATATTAGGTTTAGTTATTAATAAGATCTCATGTTCTAATTTTTTTTAATTCACATCTATTAATTCTCCTCCTTGATATTTTCTAATGCTAACTCAAGAAAAACATTCTCTTTAAAAATTATATTTATTAAAAATACCATTGAGAAGCTGAATGTGAGAATGATAGAGGGAGGAGGGCTGGGGGCACAAATGAAATCAGAAGGAAAGATAGATGATAAAGACTAAAATGGTATAATCTAGGAATGCCTAGAGTATACAATGATAGTGAATAAATGTACAAATTTAAAAATGTTTTTGCATGAGGAAGACAAAGGAATGTCAATATTGCATGGTGTTGAAAATAGATGGTAATTTATATTTTAAAACTTAAACTTATGTGTGAGACTAAAGCAAAAACTGTTTATTTGGTACAAAATTTATATTTTAACTAGTCCATTTCCTAATATAACATATGTGGACAGTTTAATTGCACACCATAAGTACCCGGAACCTTGAGTAGGGCATGAGATTTTGTAAGTGTGTCCAAAGTGATGACTTGATAAATCCCAGAGTGATTTGAATAGTGAATTAAAAAGTATGTGCAAAGTCCTCTTGGGGGAATGGTAAGAAAAGGGGAAAATTCCACTTCCCCATGTGGAGAATTCCTGATATTCTTACAAGCAGTGGGGATAACCAAAGCAATAGGGCAAGCCCTCAATCTTGGGGTTTGTTCATATGAAACTTATCCCCACAAAGGATAGGCTAAGCCTACTTAAAATTAGGCCTAAGAGTCACCTCCAGAGAATCTCTTTTGTTGCTCAGATGTGGCCTCTCTCTCTCAGCCAACATGACAAGCAAACTCATTGCCCTCCCCCTCTCTCTACATGGGACATGACTCCCAGGGGTGTTAGCTTTCCTGGCAACATGGGCCAGAAATCCTAGAATAAGCTGGGACTCAGCATCAAGGGATTGAGAAAACCTTCCCGACCAAAAGGGGGAAGAGAGAAATGAGACAAAATAAAGTGTCAATGGCTGAGAGATTCCAAACAGAGTTGAGAGGTTCTCCTGGAGGTTATTCTTACTCATTATATAGATATCCCCTTTTTAGTTTATGGTATATTAGAGTAGCTAGAGGGAAGTGCCTGAAAATGTAGAGCTGTGTTCCTGTAGCCATGTTCAGTGAAGATGACTGTATAATGATACAGTTTTCGCAATGTGACTTTTCACAATGTGTAACTGTGAAAACCTTGTGTCTGATGCTCCTTTTATCTATGGTATAGACAGATGAGTAAAACATATGATTTAAAAATAAATAAATAATAGGGAGAACAAATGTTAAAATAAGTTTAGTAGATTGAAATGCTAATGATCAATGAAAGGGAATGGTAAGGGATATAGAAAAAAATAGGGAAAACAGAGGCTAAAATATATTGGGTAGATGGAAATACTAGCAGTCAATGAGAGGGAGGGGTAAGGGATATGGTATATATGAGTTTTCTTCTTTTATCTTTTTATTTCTTTTTCTGAATTGATGTAAATGTTCTAAGACATGATCATGGTGATGAATATACAACTATGTGATGGTATTGTGAGTTATTGATTCTATACCAAGAATGGAATGATCATATGGTAGGAATGTTCAGGTTTGTATGTTGTTAGGTTTAAAAAAATTAAAAATTTTTTTTAAAAACACCATTGAGTAGCATTATGTATGCATTAATGAATATATCACATACATTTAATGTAGCAACACCTAAGATTAATTATTAACATGGGTTTTATTAAAATATTGATTACTCTACAGAGGACCCAGGTTCGATTCCCAGTGCCTGCCAATGTAAAAAAAAAAAAAATTGATTACTCTATAAGAAATTAAACTGTTAGACGTTTGGAAGAAGGGACAGACAGTTATGTAAGCTTAATATCGAAGCATAGTTAATATAGCACATTAAAAAAATCAGAAGAGGGGGTGCACAGGTAGTTCCATGGTAGAATTCTCACCTGCCATGTGGGAGGCCTGGGGTCAATTCCCGGACCATACACATTCCCCACCAAAAAAAAAAATCAACAAATGGTGCTGCAATAATGGGATAGTCACTTGGAAAAAGAATATAATGTGATCCCCTCCATAGAGCATACAAAAAAAATCATGTAACACTACTAAATTACACTAAAAACTACTCAAAAGCAGGCTGTGAAAAGAAGTACATCCTCAGAACACAAAGAACATATTCTAAATAACTATTTCATAGTGATTTCTTATGCCAGCGATCTGATTTTCTAAAGGTACAGATTATAAAATAAATTCTATGATAAAAAAACATTCTGAAGCCTTGTAATATGAAGATGATCAAGACATACTCCTATCTCATCATTTTCACTCAAAAATGTCCCTACAGGAAAAGCATGACAAGCTTACACCTTTGCTCCATCCTCTTTCCCCTGCGTTATTAACTGCACATTTAAATGGAAAGGCAGATGCTAATGTCTTTAATGATTTACCTCCCCAAACGCAGTGTAAAACTGCACAGTGTTTACATCCTTATCCTGAGTGACTGCCTTCTGGGACCCTGCCACAGCCAACACGCTGCCAGTGTGGTTCCACTGGATACTCACGACATACATGCCCGTATCAATTAAAACAGGATCTGGTCAAAGAGAAAAAACAGGTAATTGCTGGCAAAATACTTACCCTAGAGAACTTTATAATTTTGGAAACAATTCTTAAATTCTTTTTAATTCTTCACATGAAAAAAAAAGTTACTTACTCTGGTCATTCTCATGTCTCATTATTTGGCATCTGCCATTGTCAAAACAAATAGCAAGGCAAGGGCAGTCGGGCTCCACGTAGCCTTCTGTACCATGGTACCAATGTATTCCAGCAATACTGATTGCTCCAGTGACATTCACCAAACAATTTAGCTTCATTTTAATCTAAATGAAATTGGGTAGGTTGAAACAATCACTATGAATAGAGTATTATAGAAAGAACACTGAAAATAGAATTTAAAAATCTAGTTTCAAATGCAAGTTCCATCACTTACTGGCTTACAGACCCTGAAACTCATTTCACTTGAGTCTACATTTTCCCTATTTGTAAAATGAGGATAAAATAAATCAGAGTTTTTATGAGACTCTAACGAGAAGAGGTATACAAAAATACTTGGAAAATAGCAAAGTATTATTAAAAAGTTAGCTATTATTACTTCCTACCAATGAGTGTATTGACATCATGTCCTAACCCTCACTAAAAATAAAGCTTATTATAACATCAATAAGATTAGAGATCTATAAAACATCAGTAAGACTTCCGGGTCAAGATGGCGGCTTAACAACATGCGCGTTTTAGTTAGTCCTCCAGAACAACTACTAAATAACCAGGAACAGAACAGAACAGCTCCTGGGGCCATGTCACTGACCGGACACACAGTGTACCCCAGTCTGGACCACCGAGCACCCCCCAGAACTGTGAGTTCCCAAAGCTGCGGCAGCCAGCGCCCCTCCCCCACAGCCGCTTCCCAGAGGGGAAAGGAAAGGACTTTACCAGCAGCAGGGACTGGGCACAATCAAACACCAATTGTGGAACTAATTAACAAATTCTGACTACTAAAAATAGGGCCCCAGCTTAGGTGAACCTGATCAAAGAGGAGGTTGCTCATTTTTGCCCCGGCGCCAAGGGGGCAGAACTGACAGAAAAGGGGGGAAAAAAAAAGAAGGAGACAGAGGTTTTTGTGGCTGTGTATCTACAAAGGCTTGACTGCCTCTGGATACAGCAGCAGGACTTCTCAGGCTGCAACTGCCCCAGGCATAGGCAGAAGTGAGCTCTTTTGGGGGCTTATCTGGAGCCTGTGCCTTCCCCAAGGGAGGGGTGAAGCCCCACCCAGGTGGAATCCCGCCCTCAAGGAATTCAGACACCAGGGCTTGGTAATTTGAACCCATTAAAACCAGCCTACAACCTCTCCTCTGTCTCCACCACGACCCCAGCAGGGAGAGTCTGCCAAAGTTAAAGGTACCACATCATCTTATGCTGGTGGGACCTGCAGTCAGACAAGTGCCACATACTGGGCAGAATAAGAAAAACAGAGTCCAGAGACTTCACAGGAAAGTCTTTCAACCTGCTGGGTCTCACCCTCAGGGAAAACCAATGCACGTGACTCTTTCCTCCTGATAGGAGGCCAGTTTGGTCTGGGAAAATCTGGCTGGGGTTTATAATATCTAAGTAGACTCTCCTAAGTGTGTGGGGGGGAAAGGCACCACACAAGCAGGGCAAGAAATAAGAAAACAAGAACTGAAAAATTCTCCTCTGTTAAACAAAACTTAAGCTAAAGGTCCAGATAAAGCTGAACGAAATGTCAAAGAACAGACAGACAACAAATTCATCCAGCAAGAAAACCCTAGGTAAAAGAAGTGCAAGCAATCTCAAGAATAAACTAATTAAGGTAATTAAATGCCTAGATGCCAGCAAAAAATAACAAACCACACCAAGAAAATTGAAGATATGGCCCAGTCAAAGGAACAAACCAACAATTCAAATGACATACAGGAGCTGAAACAATTAATTCAGAATGTACGAACAGACATGGAAAACCTCATCAAAAACCAAATCAATG
>PVIY010013231.1:0-59708 GCA_004026745.1 Myrmecophaga tridactyla | reverse complement strand
TCCTTTTCCTGGAAGGCAAAAAATCAAGAATTTTACCCATCACCATACTGAATTATTTTCTATATTTAACCCAAAGAACAATGGGCAAGCAACCACAGGAAGCCAAACTGCTTACACATAGACATTAAGCAAAGCCAATATATATCTACTCTCAATGTGAGTAGTGTCAGCCTAGTTTGTGCAAAGGAGAAACTATCTAAGGACATAATTTCAATAATTTTCACCAAACTTGCAGTTAACCACCTAATATCTCGCCTGTTTTGCCAAGCTATTGATGTCTACACATGTGGGTGAAAAGTAAGATAAATTAACAATGCCTTTGCAATAATATATGTTTTCTCTGTCCCACTTGGTCCTAAGAAACAAGATGAGGAAAAAAAAAGTACTTGTTCCCTTAGAGTTTACTCATTTTACAAGATTCATGTAATATATACTTGAACTTGTTTACCTATACTTCAGGTCATTGTGTATGATTACTGATTGCTGAATTTTCTAACATTTAATATATATTTTAATGAAGCTGCTTGGCAAAGAATTATAAAAGATCTCTAAGTATTTTTGGAAAAAATACATAAGATATTGATATTTAATATTCAGACCTTTTTTGAATCAATTAATTATAATAATGATTTTGTTGCTTTTAAAATTTTCTAAGAGAAGATGCAGGCTTTGTGCCTTTTAAAATTTAGAATTCTAGAAATAAACCTTTTATCTTCTCATGATTTTCATTTAAACATTAGACCTTACTCCATTGTAGCATTTCATTCCATGTATAGTGAGGAATACATTTTAGCCATCAAAAAATAAAATAAAGCAGGTTTAGTCAACCAAATGCACATAATTGATTTTCCATTCAAACAAATTTCCAAGGCTTTCGTGAATGATAAAAAAAGAGATGAAAATAAAATGAGAAAATACATTTAAAGGCAAAAGGATAGGATCACAGATTTAAGTTTTGTCTGAAATATGCTTAGCAAGGCTAACTTGTAGGAACATTTAGCCATACACTGGCTATGATAGCCTAAAAAATTAACAGAAAGCATAGAAATGAGCAACTGGTCTCTTTGGATCAATGACAGCACTGCTATCTTTGCTTCTGAAATATTTCTTCAAAGTACAATCTGAAAAGAAATGGAAATGTAATTTTTACAGAAAGATCGTAAACCATTTTATGAACATCATCAAATGAATATCCCTAACAAAATATTCAAAGATTCAATTAGTCTTTTAAAATAGTATTTCTGACAAAAATAATTCCAGGGCAGTGCAGATTTATAAACTGAAAGCAGATTTAGCTTTTAAGAAAAGGAGATCAAAGACGTGTATCTTATACTTGAAGGTCAATAGATTCAGTTTCCATCAGATTAGGATAGATGAGTTCAGAGAACCTCATGGAAACTCTTGCTTCAATTTATACTCGGTTTGTCTTTCTTCTAACTGATGATATCAGTTACAAGAGGGCAAGGTGAGAAAAACAGTCTGTAGGTAATCTGTATACAAAGATCATTAGATGTCTGCTAAAAATAAGCACTGGCATTGTGCTAGGGTCTAACAGGAAGCAAAGTGTGTGTCAGAGAACTGGTTTGGGACACAGCAAAGCCAAAGCTTCAGGAGGTAACACAAATCAAGGGTAAGCAATAATCTGAGCCAGGTCAGGTAGGAAGAATCAGCAAACATTATTGCTAAAGATCACTGTTGGTATCCAGGAGAGTTTGAAATCAGAAAGACAAGAACAGGTGCAGCATAAAGGCCAGTCTCTGAGACAGAATGCTGTGGTTTAGAGGACTGGAAATAATTTCAGCTGAAGTAGTCCTCCCCTAAATAGATGGCTCCTTAATAAATGTTCTGACAGTATCTAGGGTAAAATTGAAAATAGCCTCAGGCTTACTTGGGTCATTCCATTTTCTTGTTAATAACAGATTTCTTTCTCTTTTAATTTTTATTATTATTTGAGGATGGGAGAGGGAAGGCCAATCTAGTGCATATAGAGTTTCTTTGTTACTACACACTTTCACAAATTCTACAGGTCTATGATTTTATAAAATAATTCCTAAGCCATGTTGTTTACCATCTCACGTTTGATAATTTATAAACCAGTAGAGGCAGAGTATACCACCAGTTTTCTCTATCTTTAACCTCTTCATAAGCAAGATGTTTCTCTTAGTCATCAGTACATGCCCATATCTAACACTGCTCCAAATAAGTGTTTCAAAAACTTTTTGGAGTTGAATTGAAGATACCTTCATTTTCAAATGAATATCTATTAAGAACATATCATTTTACATTGTCCAGGGGTACACTAAGAAGCGTGCAATAGGATCTTGCCCCTATGAAATTAATGATCTCATCAAATAATAAGCAAATATATTTTATGTAAATGGAATGTAAGAGTATATGTAAATATTCATAGAGATAGTTTTATTTGAGTAAAAATTCTAATGAGGCTAGAGTCTGTACACTATTTTGGAAACTGAAAATTGCCTAAAATAATAATCTCTATATTTAAGTATATTTCTCTTCATTCATGATCACGTAGTACAAAGTAATTGGTCTCTAGTATGTTCCAAATTGAGGCCTGAATATGTACTCTGCTACCAAGTTCAGGCAAGCCCGTATTCAAAATGTCTCTGGAAATTATTTTTTTCTATTTTTTGACGTAAACTTATAGCGAATTTGTTTTCATCTGGACATAATATTTAAACATTTCTCTAGGATTCCTAAGTTGCTTACACCTTGAGGGTAGAGGGTCTGTCCAAATGCTTGGTCTCTGTATAGTGATTTTCACTTGCTCATCCCTTGTTAAATTAATGTATAATAATATCATACACACTGAAATATGCTTATAAGAGCATGGAAGAACCAGTAATTAAATTATCTTTAGCATGTTAACCTTCTTTCCCACTTTCAAAATGAGCATTTGATCGACATCAAAATCAGGATTTCATATTGATAAATATATTTTGGAAGTCTGTAAGTGACGGGATTGAGCCATCAACAGGGACACCAAATAGTAGCTCATTTTTCATCTTTAGGGTCCAGCGTTAAAGAAAGAACATTATCACTCACGAATAGGATAAAAAGTAATTTTTCCTAAAGTTTTCTGAAAAGTGTATCATTTTGTAACTGATTACTGAATCATTATATAGCTATTCCTTTTTGCTTCCTGATATATTAGAATGGACAGAGTGAAATTCTGGAAATCTTTAAATTGTAATCCAGCTGCCCTGATCGCTGATAATGGTTGCATAGTATCTTCAGCCCCCGTGATTGTAAAAACCTTGTGACTAACCTTCATTTGTACCCACTTACCCAGTTTTTCAAGTTTAGAGCCATGTAATCAGTAAGACAGCCCCTAATGTTTATTAATAATGGGTCTTGGGTCAGTCCAGAACTAACCCACCCCAAATCTAAAGTTACCGTGATAACCGAGATTGGAGCCCACCAAAGTGGGCTCTCCTGACATGCGCAGTAGCTTAGACTTTAATCTACAAGTCACCCTACCTCTCTGCCATTTTCTTACACATGTGCTGTGAGTAGCATGTAATCAATCTGCCAGAGCTCAATAATCAGATCACCATCATCTGGGGCCACTGTGCTCACTTTCCTAAACTCTGCCCATCTTTTTTTTCTAATAAAACTATCAGAATTACTGGAGTTCAGGGAGACATAATCTGGGCCTCTAGGCCATCTGCTCTCCTCCTACACGCCTGGTAATAAATCTTTCTCTCTTTGACGTCCCGGTGTCTCTGGAATTGGTTATTGAGTGCACTGTGCAAAAGAATCCATGGACTTTGTTCAGTAACAATTTAAGTCACATTTAAAGAACTATTTATTCAACTTATTTTTAATATTGGTAAATAAAGGTGAGAAAAATAACACTTTTCTACTTGTGCTGTGGAGACTGCATTGTAAGGTCCTTACCTGATGAGGTTAAGTTGTACTGCATAGACAAAAGTAAGCTAATCTATGTTTAAGGAATAACAAAATAAAAAAAAAATAATTCTGAGTATTGATTTGGACAAAAATATCTATTGGTTGTCAACCATTAGGCCAATGGTTGATGAGAAACTGGACAATTGTATAATGTCAAAATAACATTACATATTTTGCTTTCTACTTGCAAATAATCTACTATAGATGTATCAGAATATTATCAACCAAATTCAGGGGCCAAACTTATTACTTGGACGTGGGTCAATGAAATATTGCATCTTCTAATGTGATACAACCCAAATTCCATACAATCATCTATTAAGTTTTCTAGCCAAAAATTGCTAATTTGTATCCATCGATCCTTTAAATATAACTTCCAGGTTACAGGAGACAGAAGGTAGAGAAGCAGAGTAATATCATAAATAATCACCAGAAGAATTTCTTTTAAATGCATCATTAAGAATAAGATCTATAGGTCTGGTCTATACAATACATTAGTATGGTGGGGGTGGGGGATGGAGGACAGACGGGAGGACGGAAGAGAAGTGAGGAGGGCATGTTACCAGATAATGAGGTGGGTTCTCTGTTGGATGCACTCAAATGACCAATTCCTTGAAATACTGGGTTTCAAAGAAAGAAATAATTTATTGCTGGGCACAGAGCAGATCAGATAGCCTACCGGCCTAAAACTTTGTTCTTGGAGTCAAAGGAGTCCACAGTTTTTATGGATTCAAACAAAGGGAGATGGAGCTGTTACTATCTCAATAACAAGTTTAAGCAAAACAACTTGCAAACGTAAGGGAGTGGAGCTATATGCTACAACCAAGCTGACCATTAGTAGAACACGTCAACGGTTAATTCTGAGCTGATTCAAGTTCCTCCGTTAATATTAGGCAGTTGCCTTTGTGATTATAAGACTTTAAAATTTTTTAAAAAAAGGGGGGTAAAATGGTACAAGTGGCTGTGGCAAGGTTTTTACAATCACAATGGCATAAGATAAAGGCTATAAAATAATCACAGGAGCTCAAGGCAGCTGGATTAGAGTTCTGAGATTTCAGGTATTGCCTTCTATCTACTTCAATATACCAGAAAGTTTAAAAAAGGAATATCTATATAATGATTCAGAAATCGTAATAATACCCTAACTCCTAACTTCATGGTTACAGGAAGAGGAAGGGCGATGAGAGAGAGAATGGGAGAAAAAAAAAGATTCAAAGACTTTTTAAAGGACATTAAAAAAGGGTTGTAAATTCTTACTTAATTTGCTGGTTTATATTTTCTAATTTACATATTTCCTAATAGATGCTTTATTTCTGTAATATATGGGATTTTTAAATTTCTAATATTTTTCAAAATAAATTTTTCTTTGAACTTAACTGCCACAAACGACTTCACTTACACAAAACCATAAACTTAAACTGCTTTGATGGGCCACTCAGGGACATTTCTGTACACTTTTCTTCCCACAGCTGTGACATATTCCACATTTAGAGCATTATCCCATTCTTTCATCATTGTACATTCAAATTTTCCCATCTAGAGATGTCAACATTCCCAGGTTCTCCATCCATTACCTTTATAAGTATTAACCTTCTTTCTGGATTTTATCAATTATTTGCCTGTTTTATCTGTAGTAAAATTAGTGTTTTACTATTAACTTCAGGTTTAGCTTTTTTTTCTTCTTAAATACATTTCAGATATCAATCTTAAATACATTTCAGATATCAACAAACAAGTAAAGCCACTTCAAGTGGAGATAACAATAATCCCATCCAACTGCTAATTTTTTTGAGATTGGTGGTTCTTAGCCAATATATGGATTGCATATCTCCTGGTCCATACAAAGTACAGCAATGCTAATTCAATTCCAAATTTCACTATGCACTAATAAGCTGATAAATCTTTTTGCTGCATGTATCACAACCATTTCTTTCTTTTCAAAAGTCTAAAATAAACATGGGCTAGACACTAATGCCCATGTCTCTACATCATGACTCTTATGTTGCTTTGGCACATTGAAGAATATAGACATTGGGAACACGTATTGGTACCAAACAAATCAGATTCTCCATCTTGTGATTGAGAGATGTGGGAAAAAATAATTAGTAATGTAAGCTTACTGGAAATGAGTCACCCTGAATGACAGAGATCTGGAAAAGGGGTCCAGGACCCTTGCTGTTAAGCCACTTCCACTGAATCAGGACTTCCCTAAGATTTAAATATATGACTCCCTCTAGTCTGTCATATATACGTACATTCCAAACATCCCATCTTTTTAAATATACATATACACAACCTTATATGCAGGTTCATTGTCCATAATAGTTGCATACAAAAAAATTTGTAAGTAATAGAATTGTATATATTACTCAGTATCTCAATCTGTGCACCAGAATTTTAGGTGCTGAAAAGGCAAAAATATTTTCTTGCAAACCAGTGACATATATGTCATTTGTTCAAGTATCTTAACTATGAAAACTTACTGCTTAACAAAATATATTTTTTGCTATTTTCCCAAAGACTATAATTTCTTTATACTACCCACCTCTTACACTTTAGGAGTATTGTTCTGAATTGCTGATGATGGATTACATGGTGACATATTTCAGTGGGATGAGTCAGAAAGGGAATATTTCTGAAATTTTACCAGTTGAATTACATTTCACTAAGACTTCAAACATGTGTTAAAGGAATTAGAGTACATTACAAAGTAATTTTTTGCAGCCTTGTTAAATAAAGTTCCATCCCAAATGATTGCCTAAGTTGTCATAGAAGCTCTTAGGAGGAAATTGTTACAGGCTGAAAAATCAGTAGCAAACATTCGGATCCTTCAAGGATGTAGTTTAGTTTACCCCTTTCTTATAAAATAAATTCTAAATATGTTTTCCATTATATATGCTTCTGAATTGGGAAAAGATTTTCGTCTAAACAGTATGTGCAGTAAAGGAATCTTATAATAATTTATTAATTTCATTTTCAAAACAAGTTGATTTGAAGGTTTTTACTTATCATAAAATTAATTGTCAGCCTGAACAAATTATATTTGTATATATGCATGGGCATGTGTATGTACGTATTCTATATTATATTACATAAAATATGAACATATTACAGATATAATGTTATATCTAATAATATTTATACATTATTCTTATATATTTATAATATAAAATAAATTATATACAAAAATGGAAAGTATTTTACTTTATATTTAGTGAATGAAAAGAGCACGAAAATATTAAATATATATGTATATGTGTGTGCTATATAATACACTATTGTATATAATGTGTATATATTATATATAATACTCTGACTGCCATACCCAGTTAGAAAAATTATCTAATCACTTTACTAGCCTATGTTAATATATTCCCAGGATATATGAATTGAAAAAGGTAAGCTGACAATGTAAAACAATTCCTTTGACATACAATTCAATATATTTTTGTCAAAGATACTGAATATTCCTCATCCCATAATCAAACTTAACCATGATTCCAACTTGTATCACCAATATACATAAATGATAATTAAGCCCATTAGTTGATTTGAAGAAACATTGCAAAGTCTGTAGATAATTATCCATGGTGTTATTTTGTAGTAATATCGAAGGCATAATTTGCAAATGCACAGTTAAATATTTTCATTAAATGATAAGAGAAAGTGGAGTTTATCTATGTACATAAGATGTTGGGGAAAGCAAAAGTTTAAAAAAATATGTTTAGGAGAAATAAAAAGAATAAGTTGAACTACTATACTTTGAATTAGTCTAACTTTATGGCTATTTTTAGATGAAAGTAAATTAATGTATTTTAGAAAATCCAAGAATAAGTTAGAATGCTGTAAGACTTTTATTTTACATCAGAGATTTAGTTTTATCCAAGAATTTTATGTGCAAGCAGTTATTATCCAGGCATAGTCTTACTTAATGCAAAATTTTATTAGGCTTAACCATGAAGTTCAGCATAATGAACATATTTTCTGATTCAATGAGTATGCTTATTGAGTGTCTAGCATGAGATTAGCAATGCTAGTTCTCCCTTGCTCCAAACGGTTGCCCAATATAGCTAAAACATGAGAAGCATATGCATGATTTTGGTTGTGTTTCAAAGAAAGATCTTGCAAGACAGAAAAAAAATAGTTTACATTTTTCCATTTTAACAGGTAATGTCCTGGTGTAGACAGAATAAAACTGGATATTGCATATTAAACTAGCACTTGAGAACTTTTTGATACTAAAGTTTAGGGTTCTTGGGTGTCTGATATTCTGGGTTACAGCATGAGTATGGTGACAGCATCATATGTCTAGCATACAAGTGTCTATCAAGAACTGGCCAATATAGATGCCTAATTCCATATTATCTTCTCCAAATCCTGTGAAATTAAGTTTGTCATTGTCATTTAACAAAAGAGAAAATTGAAATTATGACTATGGCACTGTTTTTTCTCTATATCTGAGGTCATGTAGCTTGTATTAGAACTGAGATGCAAAATCAAACTTGTTTAAACACCAAGTCTGTGTTTTCCTCACTACGCAATACTATCCCTAATGATTGGTTCCTTTATGAATAGTAAATTTTTATTTATTTACATGCTACAAGATTGAAATTGACCCTGTTATGAAATGATGAAATGAGGAACACTGATTGACAAAAAACAGAATTTTAGATATTATTTTTCTTAGCCCTTCAGCAAATGACTTGAGAAGCAGTGACAAATAGAACTTCTTAGAAAACCAAGGCATGACACACAAGGTTATTGTGTTTAGCTGCAACTTACTTACAAGTAATTTGTATCAGAGGCATCACATCATCAATAATTACTGTAATTACCTTCCATTTGTTTCCATAATTTTTCCCAAAACCTCCGTTACTATAGCAAACATATGAATGGGGAGATAGTACAGGATTATTTATCTAATTTAGGACTGACATGGAGGACACTCATCTCAATGATAGAGTTAGTAGTTGTGTACCATATAGTTTCATAAACTGACTTTGATTAGAGTTGTAGCTTCTAATCCACCAATCAAAGAATGCCTTCCTACAAATATTAGATTTGTGAGTAAGGTGTGTGTTCTTGTCATCTGGGAATGCTAGCATGTATGAAGCATTGGTGCAAAACTAAAATTCATGTTTCACATTTGCAGAAGACATGGAGCTTGGTTATACTAGTCATGTAAAGTTCTCTGCCATTTTAATCTTTCATCAGATCTCCTTTGTTTTCATCAAATTGAGATATTTTCACCAATACTGTTCATAAAAATCTCAGTTACAATCTTGCCAGTTAAAGCTTCTGGCTTTAACTTCAGGCTTCAAAAGTTATTAGATATACCTATAAAAATTTGTCTTTTTTTGCAGTCCCATATGCAGTGACATGAAATACTATAATGACCTCTGCAAGTCATTCCAGATGAATATTTTAGCAAGGTTGAGAGTTTAAGTTACATGACAATCTGTGCGACTGAATGAGTGAAGTTAAATTAATCCATCAATATGTGCAGATTTATACCACAATGCAGACCAGTATTTGGGAACTACACTGAAAAATCACCAACGACTTTGAAATAAAATTGATGTATACTAGCAATTTAAGTTAAATCTCAGTATAAGTCAAAGAATAAACTGGTAGCCATTTTAATATGGTCAGTTGGTTTCTAAGCCACCATTGGTGATCCAATATCCAAGAGAGAAAGTGAACATTCAGTTGTCACTGAAGTGCAATTCCCAGTAAACCATTTCTGTTAATTGGGAGCTATTTTAAAATCATGGAGAAAATATAAGGTGCTAGATATTAACAAACAATTATCAAGTAATACACAAAGGGTATCAAAAAATTTCCATGGAGAAACAAAATGACTTAGATGATTACTTTAGAAAGACTAGAATTTTCAGGTCTTCAGAAATGATGAAATGAAGAAAAGTGACAAAAGGTTATTAATCAAATCTAGTAGCTATATTTACAAATTTGACAATGATAACTTGAACATAAAGCAACTTCGTCTTTCTTCTAATTGATATATCTACTCAAATGTTCTCTGTGATAAAAGGTGTGAATTATCTCATCTCTAAAACCAACAGTAACCACAAGAATTGGCATATTTCTATATTTTTCTATGACTTCTAAACGAAATATTGACTTCAAACCCTATGGAAGCAGCTTTTTGTAAATCTACATTTGCTTCCCTGGTACCCTGATCTCTTTCATTATTGTTGTAAATAAGTAAAATCTAATCAATAAAGGTGATATCACTTCAAATTAAAATGAGATCTATCTTGATCTCTGTTCTCTCTGCTCCTCACATTTGACAAGCCTTGATTATTGTGTTCGGGGACTGGTTATTCTAAGATGAAATGCTGCCATTTATAGTCTCTAGAAGCAATTTATTTGCTTAAATTACAACTTTTAAAGCCTTCAAAACCGAAGCCTTAGAACATCTAAATTAAGCCACTCCTAAACTTTTAATTCATATGAATTTGAAAGGGTCATTTGGAAATAATAAAATTAGCATCAAAGAACTCTTTAGCATGATATAGCATGTCATTATAGTTCATAATTAAAATTATTTTCCCTTTCTAGATTTATACCTTTCCACATATCCCATTTTTTTTCTATATTTAACTGGACTGTTTTTATTAAGAATAAAGAAAGCTACACATTTGGAGTTTTTTAATGTGTCTCTCTTTAGTGAAAAAACACAATCTCCTCAAATAGAATAAAGAATTATATTTCAAAAAAATACACATATATAGAGAGATAATACCCTTTATATAGATTATTGGATAAAGCACATTTCTCTGTTTCTGTGATATTAAAACAATTAGGAAATCACTAAGCACTAAATGCTTTTTCCATATTTTCATTTATACAATATTTCAAAATTTAATCTTTTTCATGAAGTCTATCCTGATTGATTAAAATGCTATTTCCTCAAACCTTACCCAATACAGAATACAAACTAAATGCCCTTCCTTATGATTACCATTTGTAAAGGCTCTACGTAATATGAGCATTAAGTTCCAATCAATAAATCTAATTCAGCAAATACTGTACAACGTGGTACATGAAAGTTATTGGGGTTACATGATTGAGAGTAACAATAAATAAGATATGGACAGGATCTCAAAAGAATTCATAGTCTAGTATTGGGAATAAAAGTATAAATAAATAAAACACTTTCCTTAGAATATAACACATGAAATAAAGAAAAAAATTAAATGGTACAGTGTCGTAAATCAGAGACAGTGTTTTTTTTTTGTTTTTTTTTTGTCATGGAGGGAACAGAAATACTGCTAGAAAAACAAGTGTGTGTGCTGGATTTTGGAAGTTGCTCACCATAATAATACAGTGTAGCACAGAAAGTTGCTTCCGCAATTAATGGAAGAACATTCTGAAAAGAGGTAATTTTGTCATTATAGGAACAGGCATGAACTAACATGATGTGTTCAGGAAGTCCATACATAAAATTTGCTGAATTATAAGCAGTTTTGTAGAAAGTAGAGGGTGATGATTTAAATACGTAATCCGGATAATCATCTGGAGATTGTAAGCTCGTAATAGAGAGAGTAGAATTTACATTTTAGTAAAAAAAAATTTATAGAGTTATGGGGAAGAGATTAATGGAGGGCAATCTGATTATTCTCTCTTTCTCATGAACATGGAAATAATTTCAGTCTACCTTGGGTTTACTTTGGGACCACATGTTTAGTCTGGCTTATAGGGTATGAAGAGGTTAAGAACATATGTGATTTCCCAATACTCTCTTTTGATCCTAGAAAACACTCTAAAGTCACATATCTCTTATGTGGAGAGAATAAGTACAAATGTCCTAAGATGACTTTTAAAGGTACAGCTATACGATATGTTATTTAGATCAATATGACTGGAGTGTAAGGAAGAAAGAGCAGATGTGTAGGAAGTGAAGTCAAAGAATAATCCAAGTTTCATATCGTATGGGGTTTTATGGGCCTTGACAAGGAATTCAGATTGAATTCTAAATGTGGGACACCATTAGAATGTTTTGATGAGAGTAGTGAATCAATCTTTTTATATATTTAAAGTTCTTTCTGGCCATTATACAGAAGATAGGTTGTGAGAGGTGGTGTATAGTGACTGTTTTTGCTAGAGATGATAGGGGCTTAAATGCATTATTACCCCTAAATATTTGCATTAGGTTTTGTTCTTGATTTTGTACCCAAGGTTTTCCCTTACCGTGTCTTGCCGTTCAAATATTTTATTTCCCATGTTTGAAAGGTTTTGCTACCTCTACTTCACTGTGTAATCAATCCTCGATCTTGAATATATCTTGAATACACAAAATTCTAAAATGATTATCTGCTACTTCTCTTTTGCCAGGCAACTGTGATAATTGCCAATTATGATTCTTTCATTCCTAGGGTCATAATCTGATATTACTCTGTCTCCTTACTATATTCTCAGATCTTCTACTCTTTTCCCCTCTTATTTTTCTCAAATGTTATGGACATTTGATGATCTTAACATATAAGTAGCTAGCGTAATATGCATCAACATTTCAGATTTGTGAACCTATTGATTTCAAGAGTTCCAAGAAATATTTCCCAAAAGCTGATAAAAATTTCCCCTACCTTATAATATATATGAAACTAAATTTTAATGTTCACATCCATTCCCTAATCCTCACTTCTTATCCCCAAACATTTCCTGTATTTATTAACAACCTTTAATTAAAACATTTTGAAGATTTTTTAATCTTACCAATTTAGGAGGTAGTGGACAATATTATATTATCATGAGAGTAAAGGAGATTTTATGTAGCATAAAAGGAAAAAAATAATAATTAGTAGTTTTCTTTAAAATTTTATTTTCACCAATAAAACACAGTAATTACAGTTATGTTACCTGAAAAATGATTTTGGTGATGTGTTAGTTTTCTCTTGCTGCTATAAGAAATTACCACAGATATGGTGCCATACAATAACACACATTTATTGGCATACAGCAGTGGAGTCCAGAAGTCCAAAATGGGTCTCAACTTCTCAGGCTACACCAAGGGGTTGGCAGGGCTGCATTCCTTTCTGGAGGCTCTAAGGCAGAATATCCTGCCTTTGCTTTTCAATTTTTTAGTGGCCACACACTTTCCTTGGTTCGTGGTCCTTTTCTTAACCTTCAATGCCAGTTATCTTGAGCTGAGTCCTTTTCATGCTGCCATCTCTCTGTTTCCCTCCTGCTTGCCTCTTCCATTTATCAGGATCTTTTTATATTTCACTGGGACCACAGATAACCCAAGATATTCTCTGCAGTTCAAGGTCCCCTTAATTACATCTGCAACCTTGCTTTCCCTTTGTCATATAGTTTAATTACTCACACGTCCTCCGTCATAGAAAAGGGACATCATTCTCAGCATTTTTGATTACTTTGTTTTTAATTTAGTGTAAAGCAAGTATGACCTGTCCAGGAATGGAATCTAGAAATCATTTTTCCAGGAGAATGGCCAGGTACTGACATTGCATTGCTCCAGATGAAAACATGGACGATGGTGAGAGCTCCTATTGCTAGGGACTGAAAATTATATATTAAAGAATAATTTTCTTAAAAAATAAATTTTTTTTTTTTGCATGGGCAGGCACCAGGAATCAAACCCAGGTCTCCGGCATGGCAGGAGAGAATGCTGCCTGTTGAGCCGACATGGCCCATCCTCTTAAAAAATAATTCTAAATGTATCCAATAGAAATATAACTCAGGGAATTAGGAAGAAAATAAAACTGAAAACATATTGTTATAAGGATACAGCAGCAAATGGGTTTCTGTGAAGTAATTTTACTTAAAAATTAATAGCTTCCTGTGCAACATTAAAATAGGACATTTAAAAGACTGAAATAGGCACAGTAAAATGTGCTAATGCTTGAATATTCTTTTTAAATATATTTTTATCAGGTGCATTGAGATACACTGTACATACCATACAATTCACCTTTTTCATTTTTTTCATGGACAGACACTGGGAATCAAACCCCGGTCTCCAGCATGGCAAGCGAGAAATCTGCCTGCTGAGCCAATGTGGCCCGCTCACACTCACCTTTTTAGGTGTACAGTTTTATACATTTCGACACACATGGCACAGTTGTGTCACCAAACCAAGATATATAATACTTTTAACACTGCAAAATGGCCCTTTGTTCTCCTTTGGAGGTAATCCTATAACTCCACCACTAAGCCCAGAAAACTAGTAGTTGACTGAATATGTAATTTTGCCTTTTTAGGATGTCATATATATAGTATTTTTAGTCTGACTTTTTTCACTTAGCATAATGCTTTTGAAACTCTTCCATACTGCTGCACGTATTAGCAGTTCATTTGTTTGTATTGCTCATTAGCATTCCGTTCTGTGAATGCACCACAATTTGCTTATACATTCACCAGTTGAAGGACATTTTGGTTGTATTCAGGTTTGGACAATTAAAAATTAAACTGCTATAAATATCCTTGCACAGTTTTGTGGACCTGTGTCTTCCTTTCTGTTGGATAAACCCTTAGGAGAATTGACAGGTCATAAGGCAAAAGCAATTTAATTTTAATAAGAAACTTCAAAAGTGCTTTCCAAAGTGGCTGCAGTATTTTGCATTCCTGAAACAATGTACGAGAGTGGCAGTTCCTGTTTGTTACCTTATGACAAACTTAAAGGTCCTATGGTTGTCTGTAATGCACCACAAGCTCCAAATTCTAAGAACAAGGTTTCTGTTGTCTTGTGTTCAGTCTGGGGTTGGGCTCCAGAGGGTTTTTTCTAGGGTTCAGAGTTCCACACTCAGGGTCAGCCATCCCTGCATGACTGCTGCCAGAGGGTGTCTCTCTCCACGACCTTGTTCCTCTGTCATTGGTAGGATGAAGTTGGCTGTACTCCATGCCTGACTTCCACTGACAGCAGGGGCATTTCTCTGTTATTTCATGCCAACCTTAGTTTTATGTAGCCCTTTTGTTTCTACTTCTCCAAAATGGAGCTTTCTCTACATTCCTATTTCTTTTCTCCTCTGGCAGCCAAATTTTGTTTTGTGTCTGTATTTGATCTTGGGAAGTAGTTTCCTGCTTCTTTCCCAGGCTAATATAGAATAGGTATAGGATCTTAATTCCAACATAATTATCTGCCCTTCCACAACGTAGAAAGTTTTTCTTCTACTCTTCCATCAGCTGCATCACCTTTCTCCATGTCCTAGGGGTGATAGGTTTAGATGCCCCTGAACCAGTAACTTCAGTTTTTATTTTCAAGAGAAGAGTCCACAGAACTGTTTTATGCCTGATCTCGCAGAAATATCGCTTTTGTTTCTGACAATATCCCCAAATAGGGTGGGTAGAGGACCAATGGGGAAAGAACTGATGAATGCATTCCAACTCCCCTAGTGTCTTCATTTTCAGACCAACATACCAGTCCACACACTGCTTTTGTCAGTTTGTTCAAAATTTTAGCTTATTTCTCCTTTCCTACTTGCATGGCAACCAAATCCTCTTCCTTCCATCTTCTGCCATAGATGAGACAGTTGTTATGGTCCATCTCTCCTTGGAGGGGTTTGTCCCTCTTTAGAATTTAGGTTACTTTGTTGTCTTTGAAACTTTAGCCTTCTGATGGGCTCAAAGAAAGTTATGATTCTATAATTGTTCAAATATTTTTCTTATTATATTCAGAGTTTCTTTGAGTTTTCTACATCCCAAGATAAAGCAAAATCTTTTGTTAAAATGCCATGATCTGAGGAACTCTGTTTTGGGAAGATGAAGGAACTATACTTGGTTCAGGTGTCAGAGTTTATGTCAAATCCTATGTTTACCTTTTAATTGAGAAATTTTAAATATATACAGATGTATAAAGATCCCAAGATCCAATCAAGCACTTAAAACAATTTTAAATACATAAGCAAGCTTGCTCCTCTATATCCCTCACTCCCACACTGCTCAAATAGATGCTATATCCTGCTATTTTCAGATTTCATGAAGATACGTTTAGTACTTCCACCAGTTCTGCAGAAGAGCAGTTTCAGGATGGGGCTTGCTTAAGGGGAAAGGCCTGGAAAGGTTAAAAAAAGGAAGAGATTTCTTGGACTCTTTCCAACCTGTACCTGCTACCTCCAAGTTCTCTGGTATTCCCAGTTTCAATTTCCTGGTTGACATTTTTATTTCAATAAATCTTCATCCCAAACTCAACTCTTCTGACACTAAACTTTATTCTTCAGATTCAGTTATTATATCTACTATCTTTATATGCCTTCCAATCTCTTGATTCCTTATAGTCAGTTGATAAACCAAAGCCCTGGAAATAGTCTATTCTCTACTTACGTATTTAGCCTTCTGTCCTGTAAGCATAGATAACATTTCCAGGTGTCTCTGAATATTGACTTACTTTATTTATTTACTAGTGCTCATCTCTCCTCACCGACTCACTCAAATTGCTCACAATTTCTCTTCTCTCTTTTTTTTAACATCATCAATTTTTTACATTCCAGTGGAACATACCTTCAGACTGAAAACTTTCTATTTTCCCTTCCTTCTTAAGAAAAAATAAATGAAGAAGAAATAGGAAAGAAAAGGAAACTACATCTCTTGCAACTGCTGCCTCCTATCTACCCTCCCCTCAGCAAGAAAATTCCTCAAAGAATTGCTTATATTTGCCGCTTCTAATTTCCTTCATTCCAGTCACTCTTTAACTTACTCCTATCAGGATTTTGCATGTATCATTCAGCAAAAATTGGTCTAGTTTAATTCAAAAGTTATAGTCATGTTCATAAAGCCAATTATTAATTCCCAGTCCTTATCTTATCTAATTTTTATTTGTAGTATTTCAAGCAATTGATTCCTGCTAGTTTCTTAATCTATTTTCTTCTCATAACTTCCAGTCAAAGCCAGCTTCATTAATGAGAGGCCTGTGTTGTCACACACAGTCCTAATCTTAGACGTATACTATATGCTTGGTCTTGACATTTTAAGTAAATATTTAACAAGGGATCCACATTTTTCACTGTGTGCTGGGACCCACAATTTATGTGACCTGTCCTACTTTCATACACCCTACTTATTATTTTCCTTCCTATCTTTCTGATTGTTACACCTCAGTCTCTCCTAGTCTTCCTCTTCTTTGATTCTTGGACATTTCTCTCCTATCTATTCATTTAATTATCTCACTCATTCTTATGGTATAAATGTCCATGATGTGCTGGCAATTCCAAAATCCATATTTCTAAGCCAAATATCCAAATTTGATATTTCTGGGTGCCTCTTCAACATCTCAAGGTTAACATGTTTGAAACTGAAAGCATGACTTTTCCTCTCTACCCTGCTCCACCCACAGCCCTTCTCATCTTCACTGACAGCCACAGCCCTTGTCATCTTAGCTGAGAGCAATGGTATCAGCCCAGTTCAGTTATACATTCTTTCACTTCTCACATCAGATCTGTCAGGGAATCACACTCGGTTTACCTCCAATGGCATATAGGACCCTACCATTTGGTCATCACCAACAAGGTGATAAGTCTCAGCAATGCAAACAACTTCTTTGTAATATAAATCAGTTTAGATCATTTTAGAATTCCAAATCCTGAACTACTCTGGCTCCCCATTTTGCACAGAGTCAAAGTCAAACTCCTTGTAATGACTTAAACATATAACATGATTAGGTCCCCAATTCTCTGTGAGATCATCTTTACTGCCCCATAAATCAGCCAATTTGCTGATCCTCAGACATACCAATCACATTCATATTTCAGCCTCAATGTTCTAGCTTTCTCTCTTCCCAGAAATACTCTCTTCTAGCTATATATATTAGATAATGCTCTTGCCACTTACAAAACACTATTCATATCTCATATCTGCATCCTTTTCTGTTTAGGTACTATCCATTTTTCCTAGCTCAACTCCTATGATGTAACTCCTGTGATAAAACTATGATGTACTTATGATGTAATTTGATTTGATAGGTCAAATCCCAGATGAAAATCAGAACTAGCCAACGAAAAGAGTGATTCAGATAGATAACAGCACAGTCTACACAAAACGGTACTAGGATAAGAGACAGACAGCAGTAAATCAACATTGTCAAACAACTGTGACACATAATACTAGAACACATATTGCAACCTTGACATCATTCCTTGTCCTTCTAATTGATAGTCAATTAAATTATAAAGGTAGGCTGACAATTATGAAAGTTTCAAACAAAAATAAGTGTTCCATTTCCAATGATCTATCTATGAAACTCAATAATACTCTTTTTGTTGCCAAACATTTTTCAGTCTGTTTCTGAGCACTAAAGATTGAAAAAAAAATTGATAGATTATGCTAGATGATAGATATAGATGGTTAGATAGATAAGAAACAAGTAAAATTCTTAGCTATTCAATATTTCTTATATTTAAATTTTAAGTTATGATGTGGCAGATAACCTAAACGAGTTCACATATGGAAAGATATGTTGTTTTTGCCTGCCTCTTTATAGATTGTAGGCATAACAGCTTTAAAATAATATACTATGGAAAACATGGATGCATTATGTGATTTTTGAATAGCACTACAAATTAATTTTGAAAGAATAAAAAATTGCAGGTTTTTGAACTGGCCAACAATTTATTCAACAAGATATTATATGAATTTTTATAATTACTAAAGTTACAATTGGACAAATTTTTAAATAGGATGATAAAAATGGAAGAAAATTAGAAAAATCTATCTGATATTGGAATAATATTTATTGAATGGAACCAAAATTATTTGGTTTTTTTTTGAGCAGAAAGTAACTTCCATAATGAGAAAAATGAAAGGCTTCAGTATATTTATAGTATTTGAGTCCTTGATTTTCTTCTCTTACTAGTGTTAGAGTTCTGCCTACCTTGGCTGCAAACTGTATGTGCACTAATTTAATGAAGCATTTCTTTGTAACAGAAGTGCTTTTGAGGGAAACACCATTATCTGAAGAAAATATGAAATATTTTTACATCACCTGGAATGAATTGAATATTTTAATTTCATTTAAAATTGAGAAATAAATACTCGTTTCTCTTAAAAAAAAGACTTTGGACCTCTGATAAACAATTGTCATCAGAGAAAAATAACATGGGGTCTGTAGACCATTAATCTCTAGTTATTTCCTATTCCCTGGAAGTAGGTGTAGGGAAAAAAAGAAGCATCACCGTATATGTGAGAAAAGGGAATTTAAATACCCAGGGAAAATTTTAGAACACATTATTCTATCACAAGTGTTGAAAACCACTACAGAATTAAATCACAGCCTGTTATTTCTTACTTTCTATTTTGTACAAATGATGCAGTTGTCTGATATATATATATGAGTTTTTAATTCATATATATATCCATATATATGAAAATCTTCAAAAAAATTGCATATCTCTTTAGTTTGAAACATAGCATATGGCTTGAAATCTGTCTTCATAGAGCTCATGTTCACACACACATGTAAGCATGCATGCATGCAAGAAAAACTGTAAGAAAATGGATAATACACAAGGGATATCTTAAGTCAGCAGTGGAATTTATATCCAAAGCAAAAAGAGGAACAAAGCAGATGGTCTAAGATGAAATATAAAACAAATACGGGAAGTTTTGTTGTGGATATTTTCTTGTTTGGTTTTAATCTTACAGTACAGCTAGTGTAAATGTTTCCAAAGATGTTTCTGAATCAGAACAATTATCAAGTCCCAGAATTTAAAAACAACTTATATTTTCTGAAGACAATTAAGAAAATGTGGAAAGAATAATATTTCTTATATAATTTAGTGGAGATTTTGCATCTCCACTAAGGACATACACTACACACAAACCTATCCACTGGTTTAGAGAAACTTACTGTACATATTTTCCTGTATTTCCAGTTTTGTGTGAAATCTGTTTTAAAAGAAGATTTTGAAAAGGGAGTGTTTGACTATTAATGGAATTGCCACAGCATTAGACTATCCTTTACCTAACTCTGTTTAGGTTTTTTTCCTCCTTTAGTTGTGGTGGTTCCAACAATTGCCATGTATTATTGATTCTCTTTTATATCAAACGCTCCCTTTGTTCCTAAGATACGTTCTTCTCACTTCTCTGCCTCTGGAATCAAACTTCAATTACATGTTCCTCCTTTATGTTTTATGTACAGACTAATTTTCTTTTTCAAAAAGCACTACTGCCAATGGTAGCTATATTTCTTGAATGCTATTGAGAAACATAGATTTTTACCAAATGACAGCACTAGATTTCAGGTTATCGAACTTTGAAACTGGGTTCCTAGTGCCTTGATCAATCCTATCACTTGTATTTCTTTGTCCCCTTCTTCCATTACCTACAGTAACTATTCCAAATCTTTAATAATTTATCTAATCCCAGGTAGATGATATTTCTCCATAAATTTCAGGGAAAAAATGAGAATTTATACTTAATCTCACTTGCACACAACACTCGCTATTTAACATTTAAACTAATAACTATCCTTTTTCTTTTCCTGGCATACAAAGTAGACCCTCGTCCTCTGACCTTGTCAGTATTTGAGCATACTTCTTTCTCTTCTCTTTTAAAAACACACAAAATAATCAAACCAGTCACAAACACATATACAGTATACTCACCCTTTATTAATCCATGCTGTACCTCTCTATTCTCTTTTTAGCCAAATTTCTTGAAGATGTACTTACATTCCTGATTGCCATATTCTTACTTCCCATTCAATCTCCAGTTATGTGAACTGCTATATTACATAGTTTTTTATTGCCCCTAATAATTCACTGTCTGCCATGTAAAAAGATATGTATTACCATTAATTTATAAGTTACCAATATGCTATTGTGTAAAGAGTAAAATTCCTCCAACTCATGGACGGATATCAGACTTAGAAATATAACTTGTTTTGGTCAATGAAAATGAACAAAAATGGTGAGTTGTATGTACCAGCAGAAAACTCAAGCACCATAGCACCATTTCCATGTTCTTCCCTTTTGCTTTTTTCTGTCACCAGAACTGCATGTCAAGATAAGCTTGGGCCTATATTTTGAGCAGGAAGGCATATGAAGAAGAGCCACAGCTGATTCTAGCCAATGTATAACAAAAGCAAGAAATAAAACTTTGCCCTTGGAAGGAATTGATATTAAAAGAAAAAAATTAACTATGATATAACCTGTTAAAATTTAATCATAGCTAAAATGGGCTGAAAGTGAGGAGCTGAAGAACAAAAATCATAAAATATATGGATCTGGAAGGTGTGGTGCAGGTCATCCAATGGGAAAACATTTGATAATACTGTTAAAAGCAATAACGTGGAAGCAGGTTACTCTTCAAACGAACTTGTGGATTTAATGTGCTTTGGAGAGATAGGCAGCATTTAACAAGGTACTACACAAAAAAGATGAGCTGAGAAAAAGTTTGACTTGTTGGCAAACAGATATGAAAAGACAACATGAGAACTGTGGGGACTCACTAAGATTCAGCCTTATGGAAGAGCCCAAATCTAATGACTGATCACAGGTCTCTTTGTTAGACCTCTGAATTGATTTACTAGACTCATAGCAAATACTATAGTTTGGACAAAAGATTTAGAGAAATGCAACAGAGGATATCGCTCTGCCAAAGAAGCCTGATATGCTAAAATACCTGCAAATGACTCAAGAGATAAAACCATCTCTGGAAGAAAATTAAATTGGTTTAATTTCCAGCACTTTGACACATGCTGGAAAACAGTAGCCCTTTAAAATATCCAGCCAGGGCTTTTCTCCCAAATTTCAGTCTTATATATACAAAATTGTGTATTTTTAAATATTTGACATTTCAAACCAAATACATATTCCAAGCAAAACTCACCATATGTCCCCTAAACAAACACCGACACCAACACCATCACCTCTATATAGTATGTATAGTAGTAGGATTACCATTTGGAGATCAGACAAACCAAAATCTAGGATTCTCAATTCTGCTCTCTACTTTATTCCTCACATATCATCAACTTCTTATATTATCTCTTAAAATAAGTTTAGTGTAGTCACCTCCCATCCATCACTTCAAACTCTGCTCATTTCTTGAGTTTATCCTCTCAAACTGTATATATTAGATCACACAACTGATATATCAGTTTATATGGTGATATCTTAGATCATTCCATCATTTTCCCCTACAATTACTACTCTCTACTCCTCAGAGTGTTTATGCTCATTTTCTTTTAAAGTTTCCTCTTCTGTTGCTTGTTGCATTAAATTCAGAAATTCCTGGATTCTCCCCCCTCAATTCTGTTATTTTATTGCCATACAGGATTCCTGGGTGATCCTACATACCTACCTCCACAGTGGACGTCCTATTTTTATTCTTGCTATTTATTATTTGATACTCGGAAGCAAAATGATACAGACAAAGGATCCTTCACTAACCAAACTTGTATCCACATTCTCATTATTAAACCTCTCTCAATAGGAATTCAGGAATTGTGATTCAGATAGTTTAAGCTACTTGCAAATATTTCCATGTAAATAATTTCCTGAGATCCAAGTCAAGTTTGCAGCTGCTTATATGAATGCCTTAGATAACTGCAGGCCCCTTTAATTTCATATGTCCCCGAATTGACTCATCTCCTCCAGTTTCCCACTTGCTTTTCTTTGTCTCTGCTCATTCCAAATAATCTGCAGAATGAATAGATTTTATCACCCTATTAATGAGGCTTGTGCCTTTTTAATTATTCTTTACTCCTACTTCTTTTGGTTCTTTACCAAGTCCTTCATATATTATATTTCAATAACTCTGAATTTGTCTCTCTTCACCATCCATACTCAGTTTCAGATGGGCTTCCGAATGTCCTTTCATCTATTATGTCTTCAGAGCTTCCAAATGTGTTAACGAAAAGTCCCCTATTTAAGTTAAAATGCAGACTAAATAAACTAGCGTAAACACAACTTTCTAACATTATCTTCATTAACTTTACACCATATCAAAACATTGAAATTTTTTTCTTTCTGATACTGGTTATTTATGCCATATTGCTTTCTCATTCATGTTTATCTTTCCTGGCAGTGATTTATCAAATTCATTATCTTTCTTCAGGCATACATTTTTTAGTTAGTTGAACCAAGTTAATTTATGATGTTTTCCTTTTATTAATTTCTGCTTTTTATTATCTCTTTCCTACTACAACTTTGGGTTAATTAGCTGTCATTTTATTAATATCTTAAAATGGATGAATTGTTCATTGCCTTTTATCCTTTATTCTAATCTAAGCATGGCTTTAGTTACATGACACCAAATGTTTTCTTGACAATAATTTCATTACCAGACATTTCAAAATATTTTATAATTTCCATTATAATTTTCTTTTTTATATATTATGTAGTATATTTCTATTTATCCTTTTTGCTAATCATTTCTCACTATAGTAACAAAACATGCACTATGTCTTTTCAATCTTCTGTAAGTTTGAGACATTCTGTACCATATGATATGTTCAATTTTTATAATTATTTTATGTATTCTTGGAAGTTGTCTGTGTTCTGCAACTCTCAAGCAATTGGCATATTTTGATTTGGCCAAATATTTAATAGTATTGTTCCAATCTTTTATACTTTTTCTTTTTATCTTCTCTGCATGAGCCATCCATTTCTAAGAAAAGTGTTGAATCTCCCACAATGATGGTGGATTTGTGATTTTGTTTTTGAAGGTCTTTCAATTATTTTGTGGTGTATATGTGAGGTTCCTTATTAGAAACACACCAAATATTATATTTCTAATAAATTGCAACTCTATCGTTAAGATTTATCTGTCTCTTTCACTAATCGTGCTTTTTTGTTAAATTTTAGGTATATATTTTTTTCTGTTAGAGCTGCAAACAGCTTTCTTTTTGTTATATTTTGCATGGTATATCTTTTTTCATTCTAATATGTTAGCTATAATGCCTATGATCAAAAATGCCTATGATCTGTTTTTTCTTTGTCACAGAATTTGAATATTTGATCATTTACCTTTAAGTACTTTCTAATATAATTGGGTTTAAATCAACTGACTCACCTTTCTCATCCTTATTGTCTTTGTTAAATATTCCCTTTTCTCTACTTTTATCACTATCAGAATTCTAAGGTGACCCAAAGCATACCTACATCCTAGTTAAAACAACTTGTATAATATTCTTTGCATATGGGAGAGGCCTGTGAATATGATGGGATATCTTACTCATGATGACATTAACAATCAAATTAAAAGGAGATTCTTCTGGATGGGCCTGTCGTAATCAGATGAGTGCTTTAAAAGGCGAAATGTCAGAGACAGAACTTTCTCTTGCCCTTGAAGAAGAAAGCACCCTGATTTGGAGAGAGCTACACAGCAAGAAACAAAAGAATAGTTTGTGCTGAGAGTGAATCTAGGCTAAGAGCTAGCAAAAAAAAAAAAAAATGAGAAGCTTCTTCATTTGTCCCCAAGGAAATTTACTTTTCCTTCCATCTTGGGAAGCTTGGAAGCAGGTCTTTCCCTTATTGGTTCTCCTCATGAATTTATATTTTGCCAACATGATTTCAGCCTCCAGACACCGAGCAGAGTACTAGTTAACACGTGACAACAGTTTATATGTTTTTAAGCTGCTACGTTTGTTGTAATGTATTATGCAAAAATAGCAAACCACTACTATTTCTTTTGGTTGACTTATTATTATTATTATTATTATTATTATTATTATTATTTGCCTGGGCAGACACCAGGAATCGAACCCGGGTCTCCGGAATGGCAGGTGAGAATTCTGCATGCTGAGCCACGATGGCCCACCACTTGACTTACTTTTAATACCCATTTTTTCTATAGTTCAACTTGGAAGGTATATTTTAACATATTTTACTGTCTAGTATTAAGATCATACCATGAGTTCTTTTTATTTAGGTGCAATTTTACTGAAATGTATTCACATACCATATAATCATCCAAGTTGTACAATCAGTGGTTCACAGTGTCATCACATAGCTGTGCATTCATCATCAGAATTGATTTTTGAACATTTTCAAAACTCAAAAAATCTCACCTGCCATGCTGGAGACCTGGGTTAGATTCCGGGTGCCTGCCATGCCCCAAAAAACAAAACAAACAAACAAAAACCAAAAAAATATATAGGAATAAAAGTAAAAATAAAAGTTAAAAAGAACACCAGAACATACTATATGCCCCTTCTCCCCTATTATTTATTTATTTTTTGTCCATACACTGGATAAAGGGAATGTCAGTCACAAGGTTTTCACAAACACATGGTCACACCTTAAAAGCTCTACAGTTATTCAATCATCTTGAAGAATCAAGGCTACTGGATTACAGTTCAACAGTATCAGATATTTCCTTCTAGCTATTTTAGTACACTACAAACTAAAAAGGAATATCTATATAATGCAAAATAATAACCTCTACAATGACCTCTTGACTCTATTTGAAATCTCTCAGCCCCTGAAATTTTATTTTGTTTCATTTCTCTTCCCCCTTTTGGTCAAGAAGCCTTTCTCACTCCAACAATGCCAGGGCATTGCTCATCTCCTGAAGGCACGTCTCATGTTATCAGGGAAATCTACACCCCTGGAGTCACATTCAATGTAGGAGGGAGGGTAGTGAGCTCACCTGAAGAGTCAGCTTAGAGAGAGAGGCCACACACCTGAGCACTAAAATAGGTTCTCTGGGGGTGACTCTTAGGCATAATCATAAGTAGCTTAAATTCTCCTTTGCAGGAACAGTTTCTTAAGGGCAATCCCCAAGATCAAGGACCTGGCCCATCAAATTGGCAGTCCCCACTGATTGCAAGAATATCAGGTCTTCTCAGGTGGGGAAGTTTACTATTTCCACCTTTTCCCCCAATACCAAGCATTATTATTTTTTTCATATGCTGTGTGGTGGGGGGTCTCATTTCATTCTTTTTCTATGTGAATATCTCATTATTGTAGCACCATTTGTTGAATTTTTATTTGTTTATTTGTTTGCTTGTTTTGGGAGGTGCATGTGCTTTGAATCGAACCCAGATTTCCCACATGGAAGGAGAGAATTCTACTACTGTACTACCTTTGTACCCCCAAGCATTCTTGACTTATCGATATTTGATTTGAACTTTTAGTCCCCAGTTGAGTTCAGGACCTTATAACATAGAATATGAGTCTTCCCTCCTGACATATTATTTCATGAATTTCAGTTACACATTTATTTAAACCGTAGAAGCTATTATTGTTTTACATAAGCAATATTTATTTAGGTTTTCCCACATTTTTAGGCTTTTTACTCTTTCCTGATTATCTATAAACTTCCATCCAGAATCACTTTCATCTGTCTGAAATATACCTGTTAGTATTTTCTTTAGCTCAATCTTGCATGTGACAAATTCTCTCAAAATATCTTTATTTCAAACTAATTATTGCAAATATGTTGAGCTATATCAAATTCAAGTTTGCCAGAAATGTCCAGAATTCACTTTTTTTCTTACATCCTGACTCTGGCAAAAACTTTGCTCAGCTTCACCACCTTGTTCTCTGTCTCTGCTCGGTTGGTTAGATCCCTGAGTGGAAAAATGGTCCCAAATGAAGAGTTCATTTCCCTGGGTTTTTTTTAATTTGTTTATTCGCTTACTTTCTTGGAATTTGTCCCATTCACAATATTTTAGATCTGTCTTCAATGAAATTATTTAAAATGTTTGGGACTGATTCCCTGGATATTTCTGGGGAGTCAGAGGATGATTGGTCCACATGAACTTCACTGCCTCACTGGAGGCTGGTGCCCCATTCTATACTTCAACCTACAAGTAACTGAAATGAGTTCGCACACTTCTATTTGAATGGAATCTAAGACCTTTAGTGCCTCAGTTTCTTCACTAGAATTGATCCTTAGCCCTGCAAAGCCTGTCCTGTATTCTGTGTGTGTTGTTGCTTCTGCTTCTGCTGCTATTACTTCTTCCTCACTCCAAATTGTCCTCCATGTTGGTGATACTCTGTAAGGATTTATGACCTACTTAAAGAGTCAGCAGTGACAGTAGGTTACTCTAAACCCAGTGAACTCTAGGTGTGATTTAAGAATAATCCATAATGATGGGAGATTGAAAATCTGCCATATTAAAATCAGGGTAACTGATCTCAGTAGTAGAGGCTATACAGAGTTCACTAGTTTCCTAATGAAACCACTTCACAAATAATTGAGATGACACATTTCTTGATATATACTGTGTTAATTAAATGGCATACTATTAATTCTATACCATAGATTCATACCTGAAAAGATTGCCTTCAGACATTAAAGACAATTGTTTCACCAGATGGAGTCAGTCATCTGAAATCAAAGTCCTGGTATTCAGATAGGTCTCATCAAGTGGAAGAGAATTGTGCAAAAATCTTCCATGAATTGGGTCTCTCATTTCAACGTATAGCTTCCTATTTACTCATGTATAGTGTATGTACTATATCTCATAGATGGATCGTAGATATTAAGTTAATCGTATTTGAATTGTCTAAGTGTTTGTTTTGTGTATATGTAGTTTGTTTAGCTCATCCTTAACCAACAATCCCTCCACCTTACCCTTCTCAATATAATTCTTTATATTGTATAATTCATAGCAATAGCATACAATTCCTGTAATGTCCATTGTTTTAATTCTATTATTAATGCTGTCACCCTACTTTAAAAACTGAGCTCATTGGATTAATGTTGTTCATAATTCAGCCATTTTCACACAATGTTGGGAATACTTAAAATAGGGCCTTGCTTTGAAAGGACTTTTATTATCCCTATTTCAGGTGATCTAAATATATTACTAGAAATGTTCCTTTCCGAGTTCACCTAGCGCTACCTCTAAGTTAAGCTGTGCCTACTCTATGGAGCCATTTTATAAAACCTGCCTAGTAGTCATTGTTTTAAAACCCATCTAATGGCCTTAGCATATATCTCTAATGAGCTAATGTTTTCTAGGAGCTGGGAGGCCCCCTGATTTTCTCTTTTATGAAATATCCCATCACACATAGACATTCGCCTTCACCCATCACACCAAATGTTAACATACATTGCTGTAGCTCACTTGGATATATTGATCTGAATCATGCTTTCCTAGCTCCCCTCTTACGTTTCAGCTAGTCTTAAATCCTATAGTTATTTTCACTGCATTATAGTTATTTTCATCATCTTAGCTACCAGCTGGGCTCTTGTTATAAATGTACTTATCAACTAGAACCATGCCATCTCTAATCCTCTTACTCGGGATACTACTGCAAACTATGTTGTGAGCTACTATATTAAAATGTCAAATTATAAGGGGAATTTTATTTGATTTAGAGGTTTGTGTTTCTTTCATCTCTAGAATTTTGATAAAAGGAACATGTATTTCATAATATGTGTTGGAAATTCTAAGTAATGTATGAAATGTATGACATGAAAGAGTTTGCAATACTGCTGAGATATAGTGATTATACATACACATTAACAATTATAATATATTTAAGTTGTTAAACACTTAAGAGTTTAGTTGTTTGTTTCTCTCTCTAAATATACATATGGTATCCATTTTTCAAGTAAAATGATTGGGGGGTCTTATTGTATTCCAAATAATATACTTCCCAAATATATTTATTGTATATGTGAATGAGGAAAATATTCCAGAACCCACTCACCACCTGGTTCTATCCTTTTCTTTCCTAAATACGTTTTAAAACACTTTGAGTGAAGTTGTCATTTGGGGTTTTATTTGTTTGTTTGTATCCTTGGCCAAATGGCTTAGGAAATAGGAGAAAAAAATACAGAAATAAGAAAGAAAATGTAACATATGCCATAAAATTTTAATCTAAGTAAGGTTTATTTTCTGTGTATGCTATTAGAAATTCAAGTTCTTACTAAGTTGTCTGATAATACCTATGCCCAAAATTGTTGCGCAATAATCTAAGCTCTAAATAATCATGAGTAGAATTATTGAATCTGAATCAAGGGATCATTTTTTTGATAAATATGTGTTTAAGAATATCAAGTCACTTAGTAAGACATAGCTCAACACTATTTATTTTGCTTATGCTAAGAAAGAAATCTACAGTTAACAATTTTCCTTCCCAGTATATTTTTCCTTCAACTGATTGATATAGATTAAGTATATAGTATATGCAGGTGGTGTGTGTATAGTGTATGCAGGTATGTATGTGTGTGTGGTTTCTGAGTGCAGAAAAGTGGAGGTATACAAAATTCCGGGGATAAATAAATGCATTTTGTGCATTGTCTCAGAAACTACTTTTTCTCCTGAAATAATACAAGCTGTATAACTTCAAAATCTTACACAATTTACTAGGAAGTCTGAACATTTGAATGTGTTAATTGAGTAAATACAAATCAGGTAAAATATTATATCTCCCATTTTACAGATAAAAGATTGTGTATGTGTGATTTTAAGGGTTTCCAACAAATCATTTGCATAGTGCTTCACTTGAGATTATGGGATTTTTCTTGTCGTACCTTTTTTTTTTCTTTTACCTTTTTTACGCTTGATTCATTTACTAAATTATAAGTAAGCATCTAATAGCCACTTTAGTAAAATTGTAATTCCGTGCAGAATTACATGCTGTGGAAATGAGTTTAAATCTTTGCCAAATCACTCGTAAACATCATCTTTTTGTATAATTTGCATAACATTTCTCAGCCGCAATCTTTTATCTGTAAAATGGGAGATATAATATTTTACCTGATGTGTATTTATTCAATTTACACATTCAAATGTTCAGACTTCCTAGTAAATTGTTTATATAGGATCTTGAAGCTATACAGCTTGCATTATTTTAGGAGAAAAAGTAGTTTCTGAGACAATACACACAACGCACTTATTTATCTCCCTTTTCTTAGAATGTTGTATACCTCCACATTTCTGAACTCAGCAAACACACATACATACACACCTGCATATGCTATATACTTAATCTATACTGATATATATGTGTGTGTGTGTGTGTGTGTGTGTGTGTATATGAAAAAGCTCTGTTTAGGACTTAATTTTCACTTATTGTTGCTGCAAATCCAGTTATACTTTTTTTTTTTTAACTCCACAACCAGGCAATTATGGTAGACATTGCTGACATTAATAAACCATATATCCAAGTACATATCCCTGTGTAGTCTCCTCTCAAATCAGCTCAGCCTGGCCATGTGACTTGATTTGGCTAATGTGGCATTATCAAGCATGATGCAAACAGAAGCTTGGTAATGATTGTGCATTGGCGCTAACCTCTAATCTTGTGGAGTTCTGAGCCATTATGCATAGATGTTCAGCTACCCTCTTGGGAAAAAAAAAAAAAAGACATAGAGAGGGAGAAAATATGCTCAGTTAGTCTCCAAATGTGCCCATCATCCTAACTGAGGTTCCAGAAATATGAGGGAAGAAGCCATCTCCAGCCTTGTAGCCCTAGTGGACACCACATGAAGCAGAATAGCCAGCTCAACCGAGTCCCAAATGCAGAGTTCTGAAGAGTCATGCTAATAAAAAAAAAAAAATCCCATTTTTTTTAAGTACTTAAGTTTTGGGTGTCCTTTTATGCAACAACATATTCATCTGCATGTATAATAATATATAAATATATAATGTATAAAAATATTTCAGGATATATTCATCTGCATGCTCACCTTTTAAAATGTATCATAATCCTCTCTTCTAGAATATGTCTTCTTGTTCATGAAATAAATCTATGTGACTGTACTTTACTGAGGGCCTTTCATGGTTTTTTGTTTTGTTTTGTTTTGTTTTGTTTTTTGTATGAGCATGTCTTTATTTTGTTCCCTTTTAGAATGACAGCTTATTTGATCATTGTTTACCCTGAACGCTTGGAAGATAATATTCCACTATCTTTGTGATTCCGTTATTACTGTTTAGTGGTGCTATTATTTTTAATTATCATTCTTTGTAGGCACGCTTCCATTTCTAAGAAGTTAATTTTAAGATCTCATCTTTCTCTTTGTTATTCTAAAGCTTCACTACCCTGTGATTTAGGAGAAAAAGTAGTTTTATATTTTTCTTTTTTAGCTTAGGCTTTGTATTCCTTCATTTAAAAAACTGAGAAAACATGTGATGCATAGTTTCTGCACAAATTTCAGTCATGTAATATTCAATTTTGTTTTTTCCCTAGTCTGTATATTCTATTCTTTTCTCTTGGAAATTCATTTAAGCTTTGGTAAAAACTTTAATTCTTTTCCCTACTCAAAACCCATGCTTCATATGACCTTTTTTAGTATATTATGCAAATGGTTTCTGATCTAATTCCATTCACGCATTACTAAATCCATATTATCTATCCTCAGATGGGAGTGTTCTTCAGTTAGATTACCCATTGTAGATACATATCCCTTTCAGCAACTCTTTCTCTTATTTATCATACCTGCATGGTAATATTTGATAATTATGTTTTTAATGTAATTTCAATTCAATTTATTATGTCTTCAAATATTTTAAATAATGCTATTTATTTTATGTATCTTATAACCCCAATTTGATTCCAAGTCATTAGATTATTTTAAATTCTGATTACTCACTACTATAGTTTAATCAAGCAAATTCTCTTAATTTTTATTTTGTGCTCACAAGTGGCTTTTCATAATCTTTGGGAACATTAATGGGCTTGGTTTGACTATATTTTCTTCAGAAAGTACTTGTGATAGTTATTCCAGGTTGTGTTCAATTGACAATTGTTTCAATTTAAAATTTAAATTCCAGTTTCCAAATCACATGAATACTATGTCCTTTCAAGCTATATCAATTATCTTGGCTCCACCTATTAAGAGCCATGGCTGAGGTCTGGACATTGTTATCTTCTTCTTTGCTTGGAACTTTATGTGAGTTTCTCAATTCTAGTTTCCCACCTAACAAAGATCAGAAAATTTGTCTCCCATTCTTATCACAGATGGAAAATCTTGTGTCTCTATTTTTCAGTATTACAAATGCCAAATGACAGCTTTGTGTTTTTTGTTCATTCATCTCTGCTTCTTGTTTTTTTTTTTATAATTCTAGCTCCATACTTCAAGAAAAGGCTTTTTTATTTTTCTTTCATTATTTATTTATTTATTTATTTTTTCATGGGCAGGCACCAGGAAGCAAACCCAGGTCTCTGGCATGGCAGGCAAGAATTCTGCCAGTGAACACTGTCACGCCACCCTCTTTTCTTTCATTTTTGAGGGCTCTCTTGTGCATCAGATATTTCCTTAATAAATATGGTTATCCATAGTTTCTAAAATTTCGATTTCATTTTCTTTTATCTCCCATTCACCCATATTATATTTTTGATCTAATGATTTAACTTTAAATTTATATTCTTAGTGGATAGCCCTTTTTATTTTACCCCTATGCTTTAGAACTATCTTAGTTTCTCTATTTAGTCCTAATACTGCTCACTTGTTGAGGATCCTTTAGTTCTACAATTTAGGTCAGTGATTAGCCAGAATTTCATTAATATATTTATATTTACTATATTTTCCCCCTAAGAAATCAGTGAATTTAAGTTTGTACTTACAGATATGATTTCATTACTTTCATCAATGCAAAAAAAAGAGTTGGAAAAGCAATTTAATAAATAAAAGTTTATTATATTACATTACCAGGAGTCTAGAGGAAGACTGCTCCAGGTTTAATTAGCTCAGACACTGGGCTACATCAATACCCTGAGGCTTTCCATTTTTCTGCTCTGACATTCCCCGGGTGTTGACTTTTAATCTCAAGTCTCCAAACTCATGGTTATAAGATATTTTCTGCTACCCTCAAGCTTAAATTTCCTACTCCTGAAATGCCATGTGCCTGAATTATCATGATTGGTTTTTGCTGAGGAAGCATTTCTGACAAATATCCATACAAAATCATGGTTGTTTTAACTACTAGACAGGGTATTAGTTAAATAGTTGGCAGTGTCTGTCACAAATTTAATATGTAGTAAAAGTTTTGTGAACATGATAGCCTCTAGCCATTTTTAAAGATATATATATATATTTATTTATATTATTTATATGGCTTAATATTGATGCTTAGGTGAGTACATTTTTCCATCTTCATGAGCATTTTAGAGGGAGGTTGAGAGTGTTTGATGGGGAAATATGTGTAATGGTTATGTCATCGTGTTGATATGACCCCTTTATCAGAACATGGTGACCTTCTTTATTCCTTGTGAAAGTTTTTGACTTAAAGTGCATTTTATCTTTTATTAGTAAAGCCACATAGCTAACTCTTGGTTATTGTTTGCTTGTGTATATTTCTCAAGCTTGCACTTTCAACCTAATCCATTTCTGAATTGAAGGTGCATCTCTTTGCATTTTAAATGGGGGTTTTAACCAATTTATACTTAAAGTAATTACTGATAAGCAGGTCTATCTTCTTCCATTTTATAATATAGTGTTACTAAGAAATTCACCATTCTGACCCTGAATTCTTCCACCAATGATTATTTTCATATTTATCTGATTTTTGTAGCATAGCGTTTTGAGTCTTATCTTATTTCCTTCAGTATATGTTTTAAATATATTTTTGTTGTGGTTACCATGGGTGTTTCAGTTTGCTAAAGCTACCAAAATGCAATATACCAGAAATGAGCTGGCTTTTAACAATGCTGATTTATTAGTTTATAAATTTATAGTTTTAAGGCCATAGAAATTTCCATCTTAAGGCATCAAAAGGAAAACAGAGTCTCTGAAGAAAGGACATGGCATCGGGGTCCCTCTGTCCTATGAGAAGGCATATGTATGGCATACGCTTGTCTTTCATTCCTGTTACTCATTGCTTTCAGCGTCTGTTTCCAGCGCTCTTCTTTCTGAGGATCTGTGTGTCCTCTCTCAGGATCTCTGGGGTTTCTCTCTCTCAAACTCTCTCTCTCAGTGTTTCTGTCCTTTATCCCCTCATAATGGGTACCAGTAAAGGATTTAGGCCCATCTTGAATTGAGTGGGTCACAACTCAATTGAAACAACCTAAGCAAAATGTCCGACCCACAAGAGGTCTGCTCCACAAGAATGGGTTTAAAAAAAAAAACACAGTCTTTTCTGGAGTTCCTAATAGTTCCAAACTACCACATTCCACCCTTTGGGCCCCAAAAGACCTGTTCATTCTACAGGCAAAATGCATTCATCCCACCACAATATTATAAAAGTTTAAATTATTTCAGTAACAATATGTGAGTACAAAGTCTTATCAAAATCTGTTACAGGAATCATCTGTCCTAAGGTAAAATTCTCCTCATATTGTGAACCTGTAAAACTTAGAACAAGCTATCCTTTTCCAAAGCACAAAGGAGGGACAGTCATAGGATAAACACTCCCATGTACATACAGAGAAAATTGAAGGAAAATAGGGTTCAAAGGTCCAGACAGTTTAAAAAACCTGCATGGCAGACTTCATTGGATTCCAAGGTTTGAGAGTCATCTATGGAATGATATTTTATACTCAGAACTGGAGAGAACAACAGTACCGCCCCTTCCAATGGCTTTCACAGTGGCCATGTTCTTTTCAACCTTCAATATCTCCAAGAATTGGGAAAACCAACATATTCTCCATTCTACCCTTTTCAAGCATCTGGGAGGTAAGGGGACTTTGCCATCTTCACAGCACAGGCTCACCTTTCTCTAAACAGTGGAGTCATGACCAGGTTCTCGCCAATCCCCAGGGAATGTGCTCCATCCTCTCTGAGGCCAGGGATGAAGGCATGCTTCCTGAGTAATATGGTGGCCAAGCTCCCTTCAATCCCCTAGGCATCTGAGAGCCCTGGGGTGGCAGTACTTTTCTTGGACAACAGAGAGGAAGTCCCACCCTCTGCACACTCCAGGCAAACTTACCCTTTCCATGTATGTGGGTGGGTTTATTCTTCTTGTCTGAGGTTTCCTGACTCCAGATCTCAGCTTCCATGATTCTTCCCTTGAGGTCATTTTTACTTCAATTTGTCTCTTTTCTGTCCCTTTTAGTCCAAACTGACAGTGGTTCCATATTTACAGACCCTGCAACAAACTTGCTGATTTTCTATGCAGCTCAGAGGGGTGCCACTCATCAGACAATAGGATTTTGCACAAATCCTTTCTGAATAGCCACATTTCCAAGTCTGTTTGACTGGTTCTTCCATGTTCAGTTAAGTTCTAAAAGGGGGCACTAGCCTTTGGGATCCCACTTTCTGGAATCCCAGAATTTTCCAATTTATTTATCTCTGTTTTTTATGTGCCCAAAATTTCAGTTCTCAGCTTATCACTTACCTCTCACATTTTACAGTAAGTAGCAAGGAGCTCCACACTACCACAATGAGGCTTAAATTTATCATCTCACATCTATAGCAGTAATATTTCATTTGAAACCAACTTCACTTCAATACCAAGTGTATACACTGTTCCTATATTCCTCTGTATCCCCACCATTTTCTTGAACTTATTACAAATTATGCTTTAATACATTGTATGGCCCAACCATATGTTTATCATTATTTCAATGCATTTCCAGTTTAGAATGTGTAAGAACTGAAAAGTGGAGTTATGCACCAAAAAATACCTATCGGCCTCAAGCTGATATTCCTGATCGGAGTGCTAAAGTCTGAAGGAGTGTACCAGCCAGAACAAAGACAATTTTAAAGACTTTAAAAGGTGTTTTCATATTTGTTTATTTGTTCTTGTTAGCTCCTGGCATCCAAGAAAATCTCTGTCCTATCACTAGCGGGACATAAATTTATGAACAGACAGGTCAGGTATTAAATCCCGTAATAAACAAATTAAAATATTAAGCACACAATGTATAACAAAAGTTTACAAGACAAATATATAATATCCTGTTTATTTTATGGACCAGCCAAAGGGAAAAAACTGAAATTCAGAAAACATCAGCAAAGAAGACCAGACTTTGAACACACCTAAAGCTTCAATGAAGTGATCTTTAATATGCTCAAAGAGATCATGGAAAACACATGAAAGAACTTAGAGAAAACAGTAACATGATGAATAAACAGTATGAGACTCTAGATAAAGTATATACATTTAAAAAGGAAACAAAAAGAAATGTTGGATTTGAACAATGCCAACAAATACAACAAAATAATACTGGCATTTTTAATTACCCAATCGTTACCTGTATGATTAGCTTTATCAGATGTCTTTATTCTACTTCGATCTACTGTTAGTGTCCTTTCCTTTCAGTCTGAAGAGCTCCCTGTAGCATTGCTTGCAGGGCAGGTCTAATAGTGAAAATTTCCCTCAGCTTTTGTTTATCTGGGATTGTTTTACTCTCTTCCTCACTTTTGAAAGAAAGTTTCACCAAATATATAATTCTTGGTTGACAATTGTTTACTTTCATCCCTTTAAATATTTTTTCTTCCTGCTCTCTTGCTTCCATAGTTTCTGATAAGTAAGTGGCATGTAATCTTATTGACACTCACTTGTACGTAACACATTACTTTTCTCTTGCATCTTTTAGAACTCTCTCCTTGTTCTTGGCATTCATCAGTTTGAATACTGTATTTATAGTCCTTGTTTGCTTCCAGTTCATTCTGTTTGAGGTTCATTGGTCTTCTTAAATATCTATATTCAGGTGCTTTGTTTAATTTTGGAAGTTTTATGCCATTACTTCTTTGAATTTTCCTTCTGCCCCTTTTTGTCTTTCTTCTCCTTCTGGGACTCTCACCATGTGTATTTTGACATTTTTGATGGTGTCCCATAGATCTCTTAGATGATGTTCACTTTTTTTTCATTCTTTTTTCTTTCTGAAACTTAGCCTGAATCCTTTCAATTTTTCTTGACTTTAACTTCATGAATTCTTTCTTTTGTCAGTGTCAATGTACTGTTAAAACCCTCAGGGAATTTTTCATTTTAGATATCATGTTCTAGAAATAAATATAAGCAAGTATCTTTAGTACCTGTGTTATCAATGATCCCTTATATTTCACACAAAAAGCAAGAGCAACAAAAGGAGAATAGATAAATGGAACTTCATCAAAATTCAAAAAATAACAACAAACGTTTGTGTATCAAAGGGTCTCATCATTAAAGTAAAATGAAAATTGCAGAATAGGGGAAATATTTTGGCACCACATATTTGTTAAAGGGTTTAATATCTAAAATATATAAAGAAATCCTATAACTGTACACAAAGACAAACATCCATATTTTTAAAAAATGGGGCTAAGTCTTGAATAGACAATTCTTCTAATAATATATATAAATGGACAGTAAGCGCATAAAAAGATGCTCAACATCATTAGTTCCTGGAAAATACAAATCAAAACCATAGTGAGATACTATGTCACAAGTACTAGAATGTCTTCTATTAAAAAGTGGAAAATCACAATTATTGGAGAGGATTTGGAGAAACAGAAACACATATTCATTGTTGGAAGGAATATAGAATGGTGCAGCTGTGAGAAAAACAGAACTTTTCTTGGAAAGTTAAGTGTAAAATGACCATATGATCCAGCAATCCCACTTTCAAGTATATGCCCTAAGGAATTGAAAGCAGGGATTAGAACAAATATCTGTACACCGGTACTCATTATGGCATTATTCATAATTTCTAAAAGATGGAAAGAGCCCATTTGTCCTTCAACAGATGAATGGATAAACAAAATGTACTATACACATACAATGAAATATTTTTTTTCAGTTGTAAAAAAAGAATGGAATTCTGGTACATGCAGCACCATGGATAAATTTTTGAGACATTGTGTTGAGTGTATCTAGAAGTAGTAACACTCCAACTGTAATGACCGCAACTAGAACAAAGGTCATTGATTCTATGCACCACTCTATTTTAACAGGAAACCATGGCATTTTTTGATCCCATCACTGAGGAAAGCAAAGTTAAAAATAAGACTTAAACGTCTAATTGGGCCAGGAAGTATAGACATACTCAAAGATGATGGAAACGTGAAAAGGGCACGCAGTCAACTTAATTTTGTTCCTATTGGTCAAATCTGGAATAATTTGAACATTGTATAAGTGATAGGAACCGATTACAAACCACTGAATAAAATTAAATACATGAATTCATAATCAAAGTAAATATTTTATTAAAATATTATTGATAAGTTATTTACATTGATAAAGATGAGGTAATAGTGTTTTGATAATTGATCTGTGATTATTCAAATAATCACTTTTTAAGAAAACATACATGAAGTATTTAGGGATAATGAAGAATGATGGGTGATGTTTTCTAATTACTCTCAAATAATTAAAAATATATGCAGAAAGAGGGAGATTGATAAAGCAGAACATGGTAAAAATTAACATTTAGGGTAGCCAGTTGAAGTGTAAGTGAGAACTTTTCATGCTATTCTTGCAACTTTTCTGTAGTCTCATAATATGTCAAAAGAAAAATATAAAAGAAAATAAATAATTTTTCAACTTTCTGAGTACTCTTTCTGCTAGTTTAATTTTGGTTTTCTATGCAGGGAAAGTGGCATTTACAAAGCTTTAAAACCTATTCTTAAAACTTCTGCATCTAGACTGTGAACATTCACTTGTGATAACTGACCCTGTATTCTACCCGCCTGTAAGAAAATGCCTGGCTAGAGAGAAAATTTGGATTATATGACTTTCTCCTTGGATTATATGCTTTTCCCTGATTGCTATCACTCCAAAAATACTCTGCAAGGAAGAGGGCTGTGAAACTTAAATCTCTTCAATGATTTTACTTTCAGAAGCTTGATAAGGGAATTAGTTGATATCAACTCCTAAAATTAGGTCTAAGGATTATCCATGGATAATCCCTTCTCAATTTCTCTGTTACTATCTTTGAAACCACCATTTATATGTCACCTAAAAATGGAGTTATTTTTTCTTATCCTTCTCCTCTTTCATAATTATTTTATTAGTTTCCAAGTCCTTATTTTTCATTCCATTAAATCACCGTTTTTAAAAACTATGTATTCTTGACTCCACAACTTTCTCGTTAAAAATATTCTTATCTCTCTTTTGCCTATTTTTCAAGTCCAGTTTCAAACACCTCATCCATGTAATCACACAAAATCCAGATTGATAAATTATTTAGACTCTATATTGTAAAACGGCTTCCATTTTTTCGTTTCACCTTAGTGTTGCTTCGTCAACTTGACTTTAAAAATACTGTTAACAATGTCTGGCCTGAGTCCTCTCCTTCTGTGTCTTCATAATACCTGACACTGTGCAAATACATGCAAATATTCACTAAATATTAATTCATTTCTTTAAAAAAAATGGAGTGTCTTTTGTATACCAACCAATGCTTTCTGCACTTGTGATATAAGACACTGATCTTTTGAGGCTTGCATTCTAGAAGGAATAGACAGAATCAAATCAATTAAATATATGCATAAAGAATGCATGTCTGGATTGTGAAACAAACTAGGAAGGAAATAAAGTAGCATGATTAATGTGATTGATGAGACAGTGGGCATTGACTTAGATTGGGTGGTCCTGAAAGGTTTTGCCGTGGAAATGATATTTGAACCAAGATGTGGGTGGCCAGAAGCAGCCAACTGTGACATCTAGTCACCTAAATTCAGGCAGCATCAAGAGCCTGTGCATACACATAATTGTGGGAATGGGTTTGGCTTATAGAAGGAAAAAGAAATCAAATATGGCTGCAACTTTTAGTGAATGAGAGATAGACGTGAGGAGAAAGACAAAGGCAGTAGGAGTCTGGATTTTTTTCTAAATGTAATGGGAAGAAATTGGAGGTTCTAATCTTGAGAATATATACATTTGTTTAAAAATATTTCCAATTTTAGGATAAAAATAGACTCATTTTCAGGGGACAAGGAATTGGAACAAGGGAAATCTTTAAATAATTACAGTGACTCAAGTGAATGTTAGTTGCTTGGTCTGGGTTTGTAACAGTGGAGATTCAGAGAGGTTAAAAACTCTGGGATATATTTAGAAGTTTAGTTAAGAGCACTGGCGAATGGTTTTAATTTAGGCATTTTGGAAAAGAATCAGGAATGAATCTTACATTTTCAACTTTAGCAAGAGGATGAAACAAAATACTGAGGGATCTAAAGAGTATGCATGAATGTTGGTGAGATCAAGACCATTGTCATGTGGAATTTGAAAAGCTTGTGGACACCAAAGCTAAGATACCAAGTGCACAGTTTTTTACATGAGCTTGATATACAATGATGAAATAGAATATTGAAAACATGAATTCAGGAGCCGTCAACATATAAATGATATTTCTATCATCTTTCATTTCTCCAGCATAAATATTAAATATCCAAAATCTATTAATAATTTATTATATTCAGAAACTGTCCCTAATATAGTTTTAGTTTTACACTTAAATTGCTTATTTCCTTCAGGCAGTAAAATATATTGAAAGCCTTTATTTCAAAATCAAACTGAATTTTATATCTAAGGGACAAAATTATTATTTTCAAAGTAATACTGTGAATCTGAAAGATTCATTTTCATCATAATCATCACATCTTTAAAACTTTCTATTTCAAGATTATTGTGCAAAAAAGTGAATTACATCTTCATTTCTTACAAATGCATCTTTTTCCAAAAAATAGTGATATCATTATTTATAATGATCATTATAATGTAAATATTATTTCATTATATCATTATATCATTATAATTCCTCAGTGCCTAGCTACTAGCCCAGTGTCTGCCCTGAAGGAGACACTCAGTGGATGCTTGCTGAAGAATAAATAAGTACTTTGTGAAATAATACATTTACTGGATTTGTAATGGTTCAAAAATTATTATTTTTTAATTATCAGCATGAGAATCAATGATTTGCAGATAAAGTAGCAATATTGTTTTGGTAACTTTTTGGGCATATAGTTTACTGTATTTACACAATCAAAGCCAGAATTCAGAGACTATTCTAGAAGCATTTCTCTCAAGTCCCATTGGCTGAATTGTGGCTGGTAATGGTCTGTAAAAGGAAAGCCAATTTGCCCCTTGATGGAGATTACTGTACCAAATGTAGCAAAGAGCTTTAGAAAACGTGACATGCTTTCTATTCAACAGTGAAAGGGTCGATTAGTTTCCTAGTTTGTCTTTACATGCAATGGAAATAGGTCTTGCTTGTTAATTCTCCTTAACCTCCCACATCAGTTTCTTGGTATTGTTGTGTATTTCTAAAGCTGCAGAATTTGTATTTAAGACAAGTATATAGTTGTCCATGTTCTAAAATTCTAAATCATCGGTAAATAACTAATTAAAAAAATACTTACCTGATTAAAATACTTTGAGAATAAGTTGATTACAATTACATATTGATGCTTTTGAGAAAAAGGTGCATTATTTCTTCAGAATTTCTAAATTCCTCAGTATTAATTAGCATGACTGCTTCCTAGACTGAAATTTTAAAATTATCTGGTCCTGTTATTGCCACTTATACAGTAAATGTCTTTAGAGATATTTCCTTTATTGTGAAGTTACTACAGTATATAATAAATAAGAAATACATCTTGAATATGTTCATGATGGTACATAAATTCAAAGTGTATATTACAATTAAATCAGCAACTAAATTATGAAATTAAAAATTTATTCTGTCCATCTTTCTGTACATTTTAATATATCCATTTTACAGTTATGTCTGAAATAGTTTTCTAATTAAAACATAAATGTAAATGACAGTATTTCTCATTTTAAAGATTTTGTGGTAATCAAATAACCAATTTATTTAATTTAAACGAAATGCCTTTTAAGGCTAACCACTATCTTATGTTTTCTTGTTGGGAAAAAAATTGAACTTGTTAGATACAAAATCTAACTTTTTTTTCTAAACTTACATCAATGTCTCTAAAAGCATTCCTTTAAAGAATGTTTAAACAGATGGCACCTTTTGAAGTATTATGTTTTTTGTGTTTATGGATAGCTATCATTGCAAAAAAAGATTTAAAATAGAAATGTGCAAAAATATTTTATTAGTTGGTACGGATATTTTAAAATAAAACTTTCTTGTAGCATGGTAGAACAAAATTTATTTATCTAATTTACTTTGAAGAGGAGATATATAATTAATTTTATATTTTAGCATAACTCTTGGAATACTTAGTATAACTTTTAGAATATTTAGCTTTGTAATAGACGTGAAAATAATGATTTCAAACTGTCTACCTTTGTAAGACTATCCTCAAAAGTCATCTCTGCTCTGTTTGAACCTTTACAAATTCAGTAAATCTATTATTTCATGAAGCACTTATTTAGCCATTCATTCAGCAAACACTCACTGGGTGTCTCCTTCAGGTAGACACTGGTCTAGTGATTTAGGCACTGAGGAAATTAGAACAAATTACGTATAATTCCTCTGCTCAAGGCTGACCATGTATGAACAAATATTATACCTCCTAATGAACTATGCAGAGGGTACAGACACAACATAAGTGAGGAAATATTACTCACTCAGAAAATGTTCAGAGGTAACATTTAAGTTGAACCATGCATTCAGTGAAGCATTGCTAGTCTGAGAGTGGCAGAAAGAAAATAACATGAGCATATACACAAGGATATAAAGAGGCATGGCCAGAAGGGAAAATGCAAACATTTTAAATTAATTTGAAACTGTTTCCATTATATTTTGTGCATGTGAGAATTGATTTTGTCATTACCAATAATGTTCTTATAGGAATTCACCACCATGGATGCAAATGTATATTTGATAATTTTGAAGATGATAGGTCTATTATTTTAAGGAGTGTCTTTCAATTTGGGATTTCCAGTATTTCCCTAAGATTAGACTTAAATTATTTGGACATAAATATCACAAACGTAATGCTGATTTCTTCTGATTCTATTCTCTGGGTATATGCTTTCAATTTCATATATTACTGATGATCTTCATTTTGACCAAATAATAAAAATGGTTTCTTATCTTTATTTGATGAGTTGTAATATTTTACTATAATCATTTATTTTAATGCTCAAATTGCCCCTAATTTGACTAGTTGGAGGACTTCAACCTAGCTTCTGTGTCTTTCTAGCATGGCCTCATCATTCTTTTATTATTTTTAAATTTGTTTTATTGTATAATATAACATATACACAAAGCAAAGAAGGAAAAAAGCAATAACTTCAAAGCACTCTTCAACAAGTAGTTATAGGACAGATCCCAGAGTTTGTCGTGGGCTACCATATCATCATCTCAAATTTTTCCTTCTAGCTGCCCCAGAATATAGGAAGCTAGAAAGAATAAAGATTTTCTTGTGAATATCAATTTAATGATTCATCAATCATATTCATTTGTTAAACCCTACCTTCTATGTATAACTCCATCATCACCTTTCATCTTTTTCTCCCACTCTTTAGGAGTATTTGGCCTATGGCCATTCTAACTATTGTTGGAAGGGGCTGTCAATACTATGGGGTAGGGAGATGGAACTATTTGATGTTCTGAAGAGGCTGGGCCCTCTAGGTTTCAGGACTTATTTGGTCCAGGGACCCATTTGGATGTTATAGGTTTTTGGAAAGTTACCCTAGTGTGCCAGAACCTTTGTAGAATTATATATTTAATATGGGCATTTAGGGCAACAAATTTACGTCTCAGCACAGCCTTTGTGTTATCCTATAAGTTCTGATATGTTTTATTCTCATTTTCTTTCATCTCCAGATGGCTACTGATTTCTCTAGCAATTTCTTCTTTGACCCATTGGTTGCTTAAGAGTGTTATTTAATCTCCATATATGTACAAACGTTCTCATTCTTTGTTATTGAGATCCAGCTTCATTCCATTGTGATGAGAGAAAGTGCTTTTAATAATTTCAATGTTTCTAATTTTATAAAGACCTGTTTTGTGCCCCAGCATATGATCTATACCAGAGAATGTTCCATGAGCACTAGAGAAGACTATATATCCTGGTGTTTTGGGGTGTAATGATCTATATATGTCTGCTAGGTCTAATTCATTTATGAAGTTGTTTAACTTCTCTATTTTCTTGTTGATCTGTCTGGTTGTTGTATATACAGAGGAGAGTGGTGTATTGAAGTCTACTACTATTATTGTTGAAGCATCTATCCCTCCCTTCAATTTTGCCAGTGTCTGTCTCATGTGCTTTGGAGCTCCTTGATTGGGAGCATAAACATTTATGATTGTTATTTTTTCCTTTTATTAATACATAATGTCCTTTTTTTGTCTCTTATGATGTCTTTACATTTAATGTCTATTTTGTCTGATATTAGTATAGCTACTCCTGCTTTCTTTTGGTTACCACTTGTGTGGAACATCTTTTTCCATCCTTTCATTTTCAATTTATTTGTATCCGTGTGTCTAAGATGAATCTTTTGTAAGCAGCATATAGCTGAATTATGTTTCCTAATCCATTCTGCCAATCTGTATCTTTTAATTGGTAGTTTATTCTGTTAACCTTCAAGTTATAAATGAAAAGGCATTTCTTGTATCCACAGTCTTATCTTTTGAATTTCATTTGTCAGATCTATATATTCTTCAATTCTGTACCCTCCTCCAGACCTCCTTCTCCTGCTTTTTTTTTTCTTTCAACTGTCAGAACTCCTTTTAGTATTTCTTGTAGGTCCAGTCTTTTGTTGACAATTTCTTTCAGGATTCGTTTGTCTGTGAAAATTTTAATCTCTCTCTGTTTTGAAGGACTATTTGTCTGGGTACAGAATTCTTGGCCTGAAGTCATTCTCTTTCAGGATCTTAAATACATCATACCATTGCCTTCTCACCTCCATAGTGCCAGCTGAGTTGTCTGAACTCAGTTTTATGTGGTTATCCTTGTATATAGTAGATTGTTTTTCTCTTGCCATTTTCAGGATTTTCTGCTCTTGCCAACATTTAACAGACTGATTAGTATGTGTCTTAGGGAAGATCTATTTGGATTTATTCTATTTGGAATTCCTTGAGCTTCTTTGACTTTCATATTTATATCCTTTATAGGGTTTAAGGAATTTCCTCCCATTATATCCTCAACTAATCTTCCTAGCCCTTTACTCTTTTCTTCTCCTTCTGGGATGCTAATGATTCTTATATTTGTGTGCTTTGTTTTGTCCATCATTTCCCTGAGATCCAATTCAATTTTTTTTCATCTTTTTTGCCATTTGCTCTTTTGAGTGCTCGAAATCAGTTGTCCTGTCTTCTACTTTGCTTATTCTTTCTTCTGCCTCTTCAAATATGCTGTTGTATGTCTCTAGTATTTTTTTTTTTTTAATTTGGTCTACACCATCTTTAGTCTCCGTGAAAGCTCTTATTTTTCTATTTATTCTTTTGAATTCTTCTTTCTGCTCTTCTAGTGACTTCTTGATCTCCTTTATGTCAATAGCCATCCATTTATTTTATTTAGTAGAGTTATATGAACATCTTTGATTAGTTGTTCCACCATCTGTGTCTCCTCTGGTGTTTAATTTGGCCATTAGGCTGGGCTATATCTGTCTGCAACATATTCTTAGTGATCTTCTGTTGTCTTTGTGGCATGTAAATATCTGAATTGGTTTACTTTGGAAGCTGATTTCCTTCTGTAGTTTAAAGCCTTGTATTTGCAGGATGGATGTGCAGCAGGATGCAGGGTGTGGGGCAGGGCACAACGATGTGGTGTTGCGTTGCAGTGCAGGTATAGGTGCAGGTTCAGGGTGCTATGCTGATGCCTGTGAGCATGGGTGCCCAGCAGCAGGGGAGGATGTGGGTGTGCAGGGGCATGGGTCTGGGGAGAGTGGTACTGGTGTGCGCTGGTCTAGGGTGCAGGGCCCTTTGTGCACATGTACAGAGCTCAGAGAAGCAGATTGAGGTTGCATCTGTGTGGGCTGGGGGCAGATGTGGCTATGCCGGTCAGTGTTTTCCCAGAGCTGGGGGGCATGACTGGGGGGTGTGCACACGTGCAGATCTGAAAGGACCAAGCACAGCGTTCAGCTGTAGCAGGGTGGGGTTGCAGGATTGTATGGGCTGCAACTGGGTGTGGCCTGGGTATGGGAGTTAGCTCCTGCAGCATTTGTGTGCAGGTGAACATTTCTTCAAGGGGCAGAGAGGAGGAGGAGGTAAGGCTCAGGAGGTGCAGGGCTAGACTGCACTTGCAGAAGATGTGGGTTGGGCTGGGGCAGGCATGTGCACCTTAGGGTTTGGGGTGTGGGGTGGGTATGAATGCAGGGTGTTGGTGGGGCAGGGGTGCTTGGAGCACAGGGAGGGGTGGCAGGTGACAGGGTTCAAGTGTGTGGGATGTGGAGTGAGAAGTGAGCCACAGGGCTGCTCTGGTGTGGGTAGTACATTGAAGGAATCCAGCTTGGCTTACTTCCTAGTCCGTGTCTCACCATCCCTGCACTCCTGAGGCCTCTGAGCTTCCACCTAGGCTGTTAACACCAGCTGGACAGTCTCTGGTTCTCTCTGCTTCTCAGTTCCTCAGCTTTTGCAGCCAGGGCCTCCCTATGTGGTGCAGAAGACTCTCCCAGGTGACTTACACTCTGGAATCACCATCTCAGTCGCCCTTCTGTCTCTTCTCTAGCTGTTCCTTGAAGCAGGGCTGAACTCCACCTATCCTATTCTGCCAATCTTCCCAGAACTCTCCCATTCTTTTATTTTAAAAAATATATTGTTATATATTCACCCACCATACAAACCATCCAAAGTGTGCAATCACTGGCTCAGTATCATCAAATAGTTGTACATACACCCCTGTGATCAATTTTGGAACATTTTCATTACTCCAGAACAGAAGTGAGAATAAAAAATAAAACCCAAACCCTACCATCCTCTTATCCACCCCCCTCATTGTTGACCCACAGTGTTGGTATATTAAATGTGTTACTGTTTATGAAAGAATAATAAATATTACTATTAACTCTAGTCTATAATTTACAATAGCTATGCTTTTCCCATATAGCCCTCTATTGTTTTTTTTTTTCATTTGTGGTCATTAATGCAAGAACTTATTTATATACATGACTTTAAATAACCACCTTCAATCAGACTTACTTACAGTATGTCAGTATTACTTATAACCCCTATAATGACCTACCATCACCTCTATCCATATTCATAACCCCAATAATGAGCTACCCATTATCTCTATCCATTTAAGTTTAAGCTCTCCAATAATTCATTCTGTACATATTAGGTAACTGGTCCCCCTTCTCTAGCTTCTGTCTAGCTCAAGGTACCCTATATTCTACATTTAAGGCTCTGAATTTACATGTTCTAGTTAGTTCATTTAAGTGAAATCATTTAATATATGTCCTTTTGTGTCTGACTTATTTCACTCAACATTATGTCCTCAAAGTTCATCCCTGTTGTCACATGCTTAAGGACCTCATTCCTTCTTACTGCTGCATAATATCCAATCGTATGAATGTATCACATCCCGTTAATCAACTCATCTGTTGATGTACTCTTCGGTTGTTTCCATCTTTTGGAAATTGTAAATAAAGCCATTATGAAATTGGTGTACAAATTTTTGTTCATGTCCCTGCTTTCAGATCCTCTGGGTATATACCTAATAGTGAAATTGCTGGGTCCTAGGGCAACACAATATTTAGTTTTCTGAGGAACCACCAAACTGTCTTCCACAGCAGCTGTACCATTATACATTCCCACAAGGGGTGAATAAATGCTCCTATTTCTCCACATCCTCTTTAAGATTCATAGTTTTCTTTTGTTTAATAGTAGCCATTCTTATAGGTGTGAGATGATATCTCACTGTGGTTTTGATTTGCATTCCCTTAATAGCTAATGAATATGAACATCTTTTCACATGCTTTTTAGCCATTTGTATTTCCAATTTGGAGAAATATCTATTCATATTCCTATGCCCATTTTATAATTGATTATTTTTGTCCCTTATTGTTGAATATAGGATTTTTATACATACTGATATTGAAACCTTATCAAATATATGGTCTTCACATATTCTCTCCCATTGAGTTGGCTGCATCTTTACCTTTTTGACAAAGTACTTTGAAGCACTGAAATGTTCAATCTAGAGGGGTTTCTATATCTATTTTTCCTTTCATTGCTTTTGCTTTGCGTGTAAGGTCTATGAAGCTCTCTCCTATTATTAGGTATTGAAGAAGTTTCCTTATATTTTCTTCTAGAAGTTTTATAATATGGCCCTTATATTTAGGTCTTTGATCCACTTTATGTTTATTTTTATAGGGTGTGAGGTGGGGGTCCTCTTTCATTCCTTTGGACAGTTCTCCCAGTCCCAATTATTGAAGAGACTATTTTGTCCCAGTTCAGTGGATTTGGTGGCTTTGTCAAAAATCAATTGACCATAGATCTGAGGCTTTTTTCTGAACTCTCAGTTTGATTCAATTAATCAATATTTCTATCTTTGTGTCCATACCATGCTGTTTTGACCACTGTGGCTTTATAACCAGTATTAAAATCAGGAAGTGTAACTCCTCCCACTTCATTCTTCCTTTCTAGGATACTTTTGGCTATTTGAGGCCACTTTCCCTTCCAAATATTTTAATAATTGACTTTTCCAACTCTGAAAATTAAGTTGTTGGAATCTTAATTGGTATTGCTTTGAATCTGAGTATCAATTTGAGTAGAATTGACAACTTAACTTTTAACCTTCCTATCCATGAACACAGAATGTCCTTATACCTATTTAGGTCTTTGATTTCTTTTAGGAATGTTTTGTAGTTTTCTGCTAATAGGTCATTTACATCCTTAGTTAAGTTTATTCCAGGATACTTTATTCTTTTAGTTGTTATTGTGAATGGAATTTTTTCCTTAATTGCCTCCATAGTAAGGTTATTACTGGTGTATGGAAACACTACTGATTTTTGCATGTTAATCTTGTATCCCACCACATTATTGAATTTTTTAATTAACTCAAGTAGCTTTGTCACAGACTTCTTGGGATTTTCTAAATATTGGATCATGCCATCTTTAAATCATGAGAGTTTTACTTCTTCCTTTCCTATTTGGGTGCATTTATATTTCTTTTTCTTGCCTAATCACTCTAGCTAGAACTTCCAGAACAATGTTGAATTATAGGATATCCTTGTCTCATTCCTGATCTTAGGTAGAAGGCTTTTAGTCTCTCACTATTGAGTACAATGCTGGCTGTGGGTTTTTCATATATGTCCTTTATCATATTGAGGGAGTTTCCTTTGATTCTTATCTTTTGGAATGCTTTTCTCAAGAAATGTTGCTGGGTGGCTGCCGTGGCTCAGCAGGCAGAGCTCTGACCTGCCGTGCTGGAGGTCTGGAGTTCAATCCCTGGTGCCTCCTGCCCATATGCAAATTGAAAAAAAAAAAAAAAGAAATGTTGCTGAATTTTATTGAATACCTTCCCCATGTCAATAGAGATAACCATGTACTTTTCCTCTACAATTTATTAATGTGTTATATTACATTAGTTTTCTTCTATTGAATCACCCTTGCATGCCTGGAATAAACTCCACTGGGTCATGGTGTATAACTCTGTTAATACGCTATTGGATTCTATTTGCAAGTATTTTGCTGAAAATGTTTGTGTCTGTATTCATTAGAGAGATCACTCTATAGTTTTCCTCCCTTGTAGTATCTCTATCGGGTTTTGGTGTTAGAGTTATTTTTGCTTCATAGAATGGGTTAGGTAGTGTTTCCTTTTCTTCAATGTTTTGGAAGAGATTGAGTAGGAATGGTGTTAGTTCTTGGAATGTTTGTTAAAATTCGGTTGTGAAGTCATCTGACCTTGGGCTTTTCCTTGGGAAGGTGTTTGATGCCTGATTGAATTGCTTTACTTGTGATTGGTTTGTTGACGTCTTGTGTTTCTTCTTGAGCCATTATAGATTGTTCATGTGTTTCTTGGAAAGTATCTATATCATCAAAGTTTTCTAGTTTGTTGGCATACAGTTGTTATAGTATACTCTTATGATAATCTTCATTTCTTTGGGGTCCATGGTAATGACTCCTCATTTCTCATTTTATTTATCTGCATTCTCTCTTTTTTGTCATTGTCAGTCTAGCTAAGGGTTTGTTAATCTTGTTGATCTTCTCAAAGAGCCAACTTTTGATTTTATTGATTCTCTCTATTGTTTCCTTTTATTTTCTAATTCATTTATTTCCACTTAAATCTTTGTTATTTCTTTTCTTCTGCTTGCTTTAGTGTTGGTTTGCTGTTCTTTCACTAGTTTCTTCAGTTAGTCAGTTAGAATTTTGTATTTAGCTCTTTCTTTCTTTTTTTATGTAGATATTTTGAGCTATAAATTTCCCTCTCAGTACTCCCTTCACTGCATCCTATAAGTTTGATATGTTGTATTCTCATTTTCATTCAACTCCAGCTCTTTACTGATGTCTCTTACAATTTATTCCTTGATCCACTGATTAAGAGCACATTGTTTACTTCCATAAATTTGTAAATGTTCCAATTCTTCAGTGGTTATTGATTCCCAGCTTCATTCCATTATGATAAGAGTAAGTGCTTTGAATAATTTTAATCTTTTTAAAATTATTAAGACCTGTTTTGTGCCCCAGCATATAATCTATCCTAGAGAATATTTCATGAATTCTTGACAAGAACGTATATCCTGGTGTTTTGGGCTGCAGCAATCTGTATATTTCTGTTAGGTCTAATTCATTTAAAATATTATCTATGTTCACTATTTCCTTATTGATCCTCTGTTTAGTTGTTTTATCTATTGAAGAGAGTAGTGTATTGAAGGCTTTCACTACTATTGTAGAAATAGCTATCACTGCCATCAGTTTTGCCAGTGTTTGTCCCATATACTTTGGAGCTCCTGATTGGGTGCATAAACACTTATGATTGTCATTTATTCTTGATGAACTTCCATGTCATCAATTTCTACTTTCCTTCCTTGTTACTTGGCAGTTAAAATCAATTTGCCTGATATTAATATAGCTACACCAGCTTTCATTTGATTACTACTTGCATAAAACATCTTTTTCCATTTTTTAACTTTCAACCTTTCTGCATCTGGCCCTAGGATGAGTCTCTTGTAAACAACATATGGATGGATCCTTTTAATATTCCTTGTAGGGAAGGTGTCTTGTTAACAAATTGTCTCAGCATTTGCTTATCTGTGAAAATTTTAAACTCTTCCTCAGTTTTGCAGGACAGCTTTGCTGGATAAAGAATTATTGACTGGCAATTTTTGTCTTTCAGATTCTTAAATACACCGTACCACTGCCTTCTCATCTCCATGATACCCAATGAGTTGTTAGCACTTGATCTTATGTGGCTTCCCTTGTATGTGGTGGCTTGCATTCCTCCTGCTGATTACAGGACTCTCTGTTCTTCAGCATTGAACAGTCTTATTAGTATGTGTCTTGGAGTGGTAGTGGGCCTATTTGGATTTATTCTATTTGGAGTTCTTAGGCTTCTTTGACTTGCATCAAAGGTGCAATTTACAAAGTTTGAGAAGTTTTCTCCAACTATCTACTCAAATAATCTTTTTAAGCCTTTATGTATCTCTTATCTTTCTGGGACTCCCATCATTCATATATTTGCAAGTTTCATGTTGTCAATCATTTCCCTTAGATCCAATGAAAATATTTCCATCTTTTCACCATTTGTTATTTCCTGCATATAAATTCAGTTGCTTAGTCCTCGAGCTCACTTATTTTTTCTTCTGCTTCAAGTCTGCTGTTTCGTGTCTCTAGTATATTTTTAATTTGGTCTATAGTATCTTTCATTTCCATAAGATCTGCTATTTTTCTATTTATTTGTTCAAATTCTTCTTTATGTTTTTCTAGTGTCTTCCTGATATTCTCTATGTCCTTAGCCAACCCATTGAATTTATTTAGAAGATTGAGTTGAGCAATTTGATTAATTATTTCAAATTCATTGACTCCTCCAGCTTTTCAATTGGTTCATTCATCTGTTCTTGCATCTTCATGTGCTTTGTAATTGTTTGTTGTTTTTGTTTTTGGCATTTTATTATGTTGATAAGGTTACTTTTAAATTTGATTTCTTTCACTGATCTAAGATTTTTTTTGGTTGTTTTTGTTTGCATTGAATATCTCCTTTAACACTTGGTTTGTCAGTTTTTCCCAGTCATACAAGCACCCTGGCCTCACACAGGGCTGTAGCCCTTTTAGGGCTTTCCACTAGGTGCTGGGCAGAAAAGTCATTTGTTGGGCTACACTTTCACTGTCTGTTTACTGTGTTTCACTATAAGGCACACAGTGGTGCTTTTGTGCCACCTCTTCCCCACAATCTTGCCTCTCTCTGACTGGGGCAACTTACTGGGCTGGGACTAAACCAAATGCAAATACAATCTAAGCCTTAGTTCTCCATGTGTGCAGGAAGTTGGAGGTTGGTGGTGGGTGCTGTGCACTATGAGTGTGAACCCATCTGTGGGCACAACATGTCTGATGATTCACAAGCTCCCATGTGGAAATGCCTCAGATTGCAGGACTGAGAGGTTCAATTTACCCAGCCAACAGTTGGTCCAGGAGTGCTCTAGTTTTCTATGTTCAGCATGACCTGGGTTTGTATTAGAGCATGCTTTGACATTTGCCTTGTCCATGTTTCAGAGTCAAAACACTAAGTTTCCATGCAAGGGATGTAGACCATCTCCAAAGGGGGCCTGAGATAGAGTTTGGAGAAGCTCTGAAAAACACTGTAACTCCCTCTTACTTTCTGGTCTGCCAAGCAGATGGCACTGTTGAGTGACTTAATCATCCTCCGAAGCTGTTTACCAGCAGCATTGCTGCAGCATTGACCAACCGGGACTGAAACTGTAGGGTTCCTGTGCATTCACTTAGCTGGCCAAAATCTGCCAAACCTGAGCTGTGTACCCCAATTTATCTGGGGTAGAGTGTTCCCCCAGCTGTCCCAGTCTGCATCCATCCCTCAGGCTGGGCTCTCACTGCCTGCTGCTGTTTTCCTCAAGGGTAGGGGGTAGATACCAGGACTCAGGTCTGGAAACAAAGTCTGTTCACATTTTCTTAGACTCTTTATCCCTCACTGACCTGGGTCTTGAAATGTCCTCCCCTGTCTCCTGGGTACCCAAACATTTGATTTGGGTGGTCTGTGCCTGGATGCTTGTTGCTTTTAAGGAAGATTTTGTAATACCCCCCTATTCCTCCATATTTGAAAATACTTCCTGCTTCCCTTTATTTAGTTTGTCCTCCTCCATAGCTTAAGCCCTTCTGTGGACCTCTGTGGGCTTGGGTCTCTGTGTCTGGATATAGGTGGGGATCTGTCTCACTATTCTCAGAGATTTTACAGTCTGTTTCTCTGATGTGAGGTGAGAAGGATCCTGGCTGCTGCCTCCCTGCCCTTCTTGAGGTGTGGGGTGAGAATGAGATCAGAGGGCTGGCTGGTCCAGGACAGAAATTCTTACCTGATTCTTTTCTTTTCTTCAATTCAAGATTTTTTTAGGACCCTTCTCTACTCTATACCTTTCTCCAGAGTTCTTAACAAGTAAGAGAGTAGATTTTGTTTGTTTGTTTGTTTGTCTGTTGTTTGCAGTCTCTGGAGAGAGATTTTCAGTGGCTATTTACATTGCCATGTTGATGATGTCACCCCCCATCCATTCTTTGAGTACTTCCTAGATTTCTAAAATAAACATATTTTCCAAGATCATCTTGCATGTCCTCTGCCTCAGTCCTGAAATTAGCCATTCCATTAGCTTCTGGGATCTTGACAGCTGTATTAGCTTCCAGCTGGTAGAATATTGATAGCTTACAGCTTAATCCCCTATTGAGAATTGTCTAAGCTGAAGAGAACCACCTGGTCCAAGGTCACATCCCATTTTTAAAGCCAGCTCACATCTAAGGTCTGTTTGGGATGAAGGTATGAAGGCACAGCTCCTTAGCCTCAATACAGTACAACTTTGAATGGCCAACTCAATTCTAGAGCCCTGTTAGGATTTGCTGTAGCTTTCCTTGTGATAATTTTTCAGCTCAACTTCCTTCCAAACTCTGCCTTTCAATTCTCTATCCTTCACGCCCCACCCCCCACCAAGTATTTTTCTAAGGGCAGTCTTTTTTCCTGCATGTAGATTTCCCTCTGAATCTGTTTCTCACAGAGCCAGACATATTATAGTATCTAAGGATAAAACAGTACATTTTCTGAGACAGAACACAGGTAAGATGCTGTGTAAAATTTAAAAAAAAATGTAAGAGACAATAAACCAACAAAGGAGCTGAAATTGAACAATAAAAAGTATTTTATTAATACAAAAGAATGAAAGAATACAAATTAAAGATACAAAGATAAATGGACATATAGAAAACAGCCAGACAGGAAGTATAAAACCAGTTATATAAATAACCACATTTTATGTAAATGGTCTAAATCTAATTAAAAGACAGAGGGCAGCAGCCAGGATGAATAAGGAAAACCCAACCATACACTTTTTACGAAAGATACAATTTGAATATAGTAATGGAGATTTGTTAAGAGTAAAGGGTGTAAAAATATATACCATGGATAAAGAAGGTATATGGAAGCTAGAAGGATTGCAGGACAAAGATTATTTATCTGAGATAAAGAGAGATATGTCTTAATGAAAAAAGGTTGATTTGTCAAGAAAATATAAACATCCTTTATGCATTCACCTAATAAGAGAATATCATACATGAAGCAACATTTTGCAGAATTAAAGAGAGAAATAGACAAATACATAATTATAGTTGTACATTTCAATGATCCTCTATTATTAATTTATATAACAAAGATTTATATAACAAATCAGTAATGACATGAAAACTTTGAAAAATCTTATCAATTCAGTTGACTTATGGATAATTACAGAAATTAACTGCAAAAATTGCAAAATACACTTCTTTTCAAGTGCATATTTAAGTTCCAGATTGCCAAGATAGACCATATGCTCATCCATTCCAGTGAATGTAAAGTTTTGAAATCGTACAGAGTATGTTTTCTAACCATAATGGAATTAAGTGAGCAATCAATAAAAATAATATGTCTAGAAAGCAATCCAGATGTTTGGAATTTTAGCAAAATACTTCTACATAATCCATGGGTAAAATAAGAAATCAAATCACAAGCATGAATATAAAATGGTAGTACAAATAAAATGTAACAGGTTGAAATTTGTGGTATTCAGCTAAACCAAAATATACAGTAAAATTATAATTAAATTACATAAGATAGAGGAAGAAGAAAGTTTTAAAATAAAAAATGTCATGGTAGGAAGCTAGAGAAAGTAGGGCAAATTAAACTCAAAGTGAAATATAAATATATTTATATTTGAAAACCAATCAAGGTAATTGATGTCATTAATTAACAGAAAAAAATTCTAATAAATGCAAGAGAGTATTTAGCAAAACTCAGTATCTTTAACAGTTTTCAGTAAACTAGGAATAGAAGTAAACTTCTTCATCTGACACATTTCTTTTATGGAAAATCTCCAGCTAACACTACACTTGATGAATTGATCAACACTTTTCCCCTAAGTTAGGAAACAAAACAAGCTTGCACATCCTCATCCTCACATGAAAATTCAGTGTTCTCCTGGAGATCACAGCCAATGTGAAATGGAATGAAAACACATAAAAAGCATATAAGCAGACAGATTGGAAAGGAAAAAGTGAAACTATTTTACTCCCAGAGGACATGACGGTGTTTGAATAGAATCCTAAGGAATCTACAAGAAAACTATTAAAGCTAATTGTTAAATTTAACAAGATCACAGGTTACAGGCCCAATATGCAAAACCAAACTGCACTGCTGTACTAGTAGAGATCAATGATACCATGAAATTTACTGAATCTTTTATAATACTGGAAACTATATATGAGATGATTAATTCAATAAAATATGTGAAAAGTCTTTATCAGAAACTATGGAACATTGTTGCAAGACAGATTAAGGTCCTAAAATAAATGGACAAATGCATGATCATAGATTGGAAAATATTTTTATTTTTAGGGTCTCCAATTTCCTAAAAGTATTGTATATATTTAAAGCGACGTTGTTAAACCCTCACTAGTTTTGTTTAGAAACTTACAAACTGATTCTGAAATTTAGGCTGGAGTACAAAATACTTAGAATAGTCAAAAAAAGAGAAGGGAATATGAAAGGAAGATGCAAAGCTATCACTAGCTTGAGGATGATTATTTATCTTGAGAATCTAAGATAGACTACTGAAAAACTAAATTAAAAAATAAGAGTACTCTAAAGTAATATAAGATTAAATAAGATAATAATAGACTTTCTAAATAAAAACAAACAAAAGTTGATTAGAAACCATAACCAAAAATAAGACCCTTTTTAAAAAAATAGGAACAAAATCCACAAGAAATTCATCTATACAGAGCATTAATGAATTATATCAAAGTAGAAGTAACTACATCAAAAGATATCTGTATTCTTAGGGTAGTCATCATAACACTAATTTCTCCTTAAATAGTTTATTTGATCAAATAAAATACTCTTATCTCTCTCCTGAACTGGATAAATTCATACATATGGAAAACGTGTTAAAGATAAATGAACGAGAAAAGTCAGTAAATCTGAGAAAAAATAATAATAAAAAGAGAAATATAATAATTTGTTTAAGCATATTATAAATATTCTGTAATTAAAACGATTTGGTTTTAGAGAACTGGGGACCATCCAGCTGGTGCCAACAGCCTAACATGGAAACCCGGAGCCCTCAGGAGTGCATGGATGGGAAGACGGGGACTAGAAAGCAAGCCAAGCCATGTTCGCTTGAAAGCACTACCCTCACCAGTGCAACCCTGTGACCTGCCAGTCACCCTACACCCTGCACCTGAACCCCTTCACCCAGTCCTACTCCCCATACTCCAAGCACCTCTGCCCTGCCAACCCCTTGTGGAAGTACCCTCCCCACATCTCCACCCTAGTGCAGCCCAACTCACCTCTCCTGAACCCCTCCTAAGCATCACGTTCTCCTTCACTGGGCCCTGCAGGCTGTCACCAGTGCATGAAGGCTGCAGGTGCTTACCTCCATACCCAGGCAATACCCACCCCCAGCCCATACAGTTGCAAAACTCCACACCATGCCACCTGAGCTCTGTGCACAGATACATCAATTTACGACACTCCTAGACCCGTGTGTGCACAGGGTGCCCAGTCACATCCCAGCTCTGGGAAAGCACTGACCTGTGCAGCCCGGTCACATCCACCCCAGGCCCATGCAATGTCAATGCCAATCTGCTGCCATAGCTGTGTTCATGTGCAAAAAGTACCCCATGCCCTAGACCAGCACACACCAGGGTGATGCCTCCCAGACCCATGCACCCTCACAGTCACATCCTCCCTGCCACTAGGTGTCCACATGCACAGGCACCAGCATAGCGTCACCGACCTAGGCCTACACCTGTGCTGCAATGTTTCACCACACTGTTGTGCCCCGCCCCATGTCCTGCATCCTGATACACATCCAGAAAATGTGTATCGGAAAAAATAGACTTTAAATGTAAAGACATCATAAGAGACAAAGAAGGACACTATATATTAATTAAAGGAACAATTCATCAAGAATAAATAACAATCATAAATGTTTATGCTTCCAATTAGGGAACTCCAAAGTACATAAAACACACATTGGCAAAATTGAACTATTATTCTCCTACAATAATAGTAGGAGACTTCAATATACCACTCTCCTCTATAGATAGAACAACAAGGAAACAAAGAAATTAAACAACTTGATAAATGAATTAGACACAATAGACATCTGTTGGTCATTGCACCCCAAAACACCAGGATATATATTCTTCTACAGTGCTCATGGAATATTCTCCAGGATAGATCATATGCTGGGATGCAAAACAGGACTTTATAAATTTAAAAACACTGAAATTATTCAAAGCACTTTCTCTAATCACAATGGAATGAAGCTGGATCTCAATAACTATGAAAGGACAAGAACATTTGCAAATATATGGAAATTAAGTAGCATACTTTTAAACAACCAGTGTGTCAAAGAAGAAATTTCTAGAGAAATCAGTAACTATTTGGAGATGAAAGAAAATGAGAATAAAACATATCAGAACTATGAGATTTGGCAAAGGCTATGCTGAGAGGGAAATTTATTGCCCTAAATGGCTATATTAAAAACAAGAAAGAGCAAAAATCAAGGACTTAACTGCTCACCTGGAGGAACTTGTGAAAGAACAGCAAACTAACCCCAAAGCAAATAGAAGAGAAATAATAAAGGTTAAGCCCGAGTTAAATGAATGGGAGAATAAAAGAACAATAGGAAGAATAAAACCAAAAGTTGGTTCTTTGAGAAAATTGATAAAATTTATGGGCCACTGGCAGGCTGATGAAGAAAAAAAGAGAGAGAATGCAAATAAACAGAATCAGAAATGACCCTGAAGAAATAGAAGAAATCAAAGGAGGATACTATGAACAACTATATGCCAACAAACTAGACAACTTAGAGAAATGAACAAATTCCTGGAAACACACAAGGAAGCTACATTCAATCATGAAGAAATAGAAGATCTCAACAAACCAATGACAAGTAAAGAGATTCAATCAAGTCATCAGAAAAGCCCAGGATGAGATGGCGTCTCAGCGGGATTTTATCAAACATTCCAAAAAGAACTAACACCAATCCTGCTCAAACTTTTCCAAAAAATTGAGGAAAAAGGAACACTATTTAACTCATTTTATGAGGCTAATATCATTTTAATACTAAAACCAGGTAAAGATGCTATAAGAAAGGAAAATTACAGGACAATCTCCCTAATGAACATAGATGCAAAAACTCCCAACAAAATATTAGCAAACTGAATCCAACAATGCATTAAAAGAATTAAACACCATGACCAAGTGGGGTTTATACCAGGAATGCAAGAATGGTTCAACACAAGAAAGTCAATTACTGTAATATAGTACATTAACAAATAGAAAAGGAAAAATCACATGATAATATCTCAATTGATGTGAAAAAGCATTCAACAAAATTCAATATCCTTTTCTGATAAAAACACTTGAAAAGACAGAAATCAAAGGTAACTTCCTCAATATGATAAAGGGCATACGTAAAACACAGAGCATTGTAGTCAATAGAGAGAGACTGAAAGATTTCCCCCTAAGATAACGAACGCGATAATGTCCACTATCAGCACTATTATTCAACTCTGTGCTAGAAGTTCTAGCTAGAGCAATCAGACAGGACAAAGAAATAAAAGATATCCAAATTGGAAAGGAAGAAATAAAACCTTCATTATTTGCAGATGACATTAGACTATACTTAGAAAATCCTGAGAAATCTATAGTAAGGCCACTTGAGCTAGTAAACAAATTCATTAAAGTATCAGGACATAAAATTAATGGGCAAAAATCAGTAATGTTTCTACACATGAGCAATGACCTAACTGAGGAGTCAGTTAAGGAAAAAAATTCCATTCAAAATAAGAACTAAATGAATCAAGTACTCAGAAATGAACTTAGCTAGGGACATTAAGGACTTGTGCACACAAAACTATGTAACATCGCTAAAAGAAATCAAAGAAGATCTAAATAGGTGGAAAGACATTCCCTGCTCATGGATAGGAAGGTTAGATATAGTTAAGATGCCAATTCTACCCAAATTAATTTACATATTCAAAGCAGTACCAATGAAAATTCCAACATTTGAAGACTTGGAAAAGCTAGTTACCAAATTCATCTGGAAGGGAAAGAGACCCTGAATAGCCAAAAGCATCCTATAAAAGGAGAATGAAGTGGGAGGATTAACACTGCCTGACTTTTAAAACTTATAAAGCCACTGTGGTCAAACCAGCATGGTACTGGCACAGAGGTAGAAATACTGACCAATGGAATCAAATTGAGAGTGCAGAAATAGATCACCAAATCTATGGTCAACTGATCTTTGACAAGGCCCCCAAATTCACTGATCTGGGACAAAATAGTCTTTTTAATAAATGGGCAGGGGAGAACTGGATATCAATAGCCAAAAGAATGAAAGAGCACCCTTATCTTACACTCTATAAAAATTAACTCAAAGTGGATCAAATATCTAAATTAAGAACTAGCACCATAAAACTTCTAGAGGA
>PVIY010013230.1:0-59721 GCA_004026745.1 Myrmecophaga tridactyla | reverse complement strand
CAACAATCTCACAATTCACCTTCTTCCCTACTGCTTAGTTCCTTTCTGCATAAACCCATTGGAGTATTGTCATTGAACTTCAATGAAGAAACAACACATAGTAAATGGAAGAATATGGTTTTGAGTCAGGTGGACTCTAACTGATCCTACGTGCAATTATTAACTCTATGAACGATTGTCTCTTACATGATTTTGGAATCTCTATTTCCTCATATCTAAAATGAGAATAATAATATCTACCCTGAAAAGGTGTTTGAAAGGTTTAATTAGGTAATATCTCTAAAAGAACAAAGATTTGCAAAAGCAGATGACTTAATGTAAGTTATCATTTGTAGTTCCAGTCTCCTGCTTTTATCTTTTCTCTTTTCAAAATTCCATTTCAATTTTTAATGTTAATTTTCAACTTTCTATTTTGAAAATGCTCAAACCTTCAGAAAAATTGATGGAATAATGTACCAAAAACCCACTCCTGTAGGTCTACCAATTGTCAACGTTTTAGCACATTTCATTTATCCCTGGAGATGTAGATATGTTTTTCACTTTTCCCTGCTGAGACACTTTAAGACATATATTCCAGGAACAATGATAATCTCTTACCATATCACAATATTATTCCCATACTCATGAAATTTAAAATTGATACAAAAATCCTATCTAGCATATGGTCCATATCTGGGTTCCCCAGTGTTGCTAGTAAAGTATTTTTAAACTATTTTCCCCTCCATCCAGAGTCCAGTTAATGATCACAAACTGCATTTATTTGGCATTTATCTTTTCATCTAAACAGTCCCCCAGACCTTTCTTCCTTCCATTTTGTCTTCATGACATTGATGTTTTTGAAGAGTCCAAGCCAGTTGTTTTGTAGAATGCTCAAGTATGAATCTTTCTACAATTTTCTCATGATTAGATTCAGATTAAATGGTTTGGGCAAGAATATTCCATCAGTGATAGTGTTTTGTTTTCAATTCATCACTTCAGAAGGTATATGTCAGTAAGTGCAAAAAGAGTAATGGTTAAGGTGGTGCTGTAAATTTCTCCATTGTAGCAGAACTCTTTGGCATGCAATTAACAGATAATAAGTATGGTGAAAGATTGACATAGTGCAAATATTTTGTTTCACAATCATTCTTTTATCCATAGTTTTAGCATCTGTTGATGATCATTGCCTGAATCATTATTACATTAGTGACTGCAAAGTATTTTTCCAAGGATCTTGACTCTCTTTATCTCAAACATTGTTCCTCATTTGCTCCCTCATTACTTTCTTTGTCTTTCTTAATCTCTCCCTTTCTTTTGACAAGTTCTCTTTGATATTTTCCTGTCTCTCCTGTTCACTTCCATCCATAGCTAATGCCTACTTTAGTACCCTCTGTTTTTCTTTCCTTTTATTCTCTGATTTCTTGTAAGAGTAATCTACATATGTGGCCTCTGTGTCTCCCTCCCATTCATGAGTTGCTCATTCCCTTGCCTTCTGTACTTACTACGCTTCTAGAAGACTCTTTTAAAAGTAGAAAATCATCCATATAATGATGTATTTTCCATCTGCTTTCTATTTGGTTTAATTTTGGGGGGGGTTGCACATGTTTGTGTGTATGTATAATATTCAAACTTGTTTTTCCAACCGTTCAAACTTGTTTTCTGGAAACTTCCTCTTCTTTGAAACCATTTCAGCATCTGATATTTTTTGTCAACTTTTCAGTCTCAAAGGTCTCCCCATCTCTGGTAATTAGGAAGTTGTTCTATTCAAATGTTACTTTGTCTCTCACTCTTTATTTTTATCTTTTTTGTTGGGGTTGTGGCCTTTAACTTTTTAATGTTTCTGTCTTTTTCCTTTTTAAGGTTTTGATGTTTGATGAGTCCATTTATACACTGGTTGTAGTAATCTAGGGAAAAATGAGGAGGTTTTAAACTAAAGCCAAGGCACTGGTCACGGAAAGGTGTAGCATGTGTGGTAACCATTTGGAAGTAAGGGACACTTGGAAAGTTCATTTGGTTGACCTAGAATGACAATTATAGAAGAGTGAACATTCTTTGGAAAAGGTCCAAGATAAACCTGCCTTTTACTACATTCTATTCTTTAGTGAATTTATAAGTAAGTAAATATTAGTAATAATTTATGAATACGTATTACCTTACACTTCTTACAAATTCAGCTCTATTTTAGTTGTGACAAATGCCAAAGCTTCATAAAATATCTTAAAATATCAACTATATGTGCATACTTAGGAATAAGTTAAAGTAATAGTCAATGCCCTATTTTTCACGCCTTGAATATAATGTACATTTTGTTATAAAGAAGCTTCCCTGTCTTCCTGCCACTCTTTCTATAATTGTTATTCTAGGTCAACTGGAAATGGTACTTTAAGGAATAAATTTTGCCAGGCCACTGGGGATGCATCAAGAGACAGAGCTGAGAAACCATTTACTGGTTTCTGTGAGTGTACTGCACCTCTCAGATTGTGAACACAGATCTCAATTTGTTTGCCAAGAATTCTGAGTTAGCTCTGAAGTCTACAGAGTTGTCCCCATCAATTGCAACTTTGCTATGGCACGATCCAGCCCATGTTAACATTTTTAAAGCAAGAGAATGCCAAGCATACAATTGTCTTGTAGCCTGTCTCCTGACAGATTTTCCTGAACCAAATTTCTAGTCTCTCTGCATATAGCTCTGCTACTAATGTCCCTGGAGACTCTGTACCTTCCCTGAGCAGAGACTCACTTTATACAGAACGTCCTGACTCTCCCTGTACCATGTCACCAAAGAAAATATCATGGGCAGGAAAAGAATGTTTTGGAAAGCCACGATTACATTTCCTGCCTTTCCTTAAAAAAATTATCATTGCAAAACATTTTTACAATGAACACAATGAATGTGGGCAGGTTTTAGCATCAGCAGACTAAAAATGTTTATGCCATTTCCTCGACCATTGAAGAGTCCCCAGGCTACCAACCCTGAATCAGGTAAACAGTGATTAAGGATAAGAGACTAGAATTGGGAATCACAGGTTTCTACTAGTTGCTGTCATCTAGATTTTATTTTTCCCTAACTTTAAATCAGGATGACAATTCAGAGAAAAAAATCGCAAGGTGGTTTCATTTGTAAACTTTATATAAGGAGGATCCTAATGTGTGAAAAATTTTAAGAAAACTGTAATTACGGAGGCATGGCTTAGAAAAGAAAAATAAAGAGCCCTGTCAGGGGTAAACTGTCAAGCTTATTGGTTCTGTAGTGAAACAAGCTTTGTCTTTTAAAGGCTTGATCTATAATTAAGAGTTTGGGGTGCCAGCTGAGGCCACTGCACTTAGTATGCGTGACTCCCCATTGCTATTATCCATAACATCTTGGCTGCTTTGTCTAAACAAAGTGCAAAGCAGCTGATCATATTAAGAGTAATAATAGTAATGGAGTTAGGAGAAGAGCGCCACACAGAAACACATCAAGATAAATCGCATTTTCTTCCGCATTTATCATTGTCTTTTCTTTTCCTTCTTCTTGGTTCTCAGGAGTAATTTGGGAATTGGTCCCAAATTTTCACAGCAGCATCAATAGTTAGCTGTTAAACAGCAGTGACTATCCAAGCAGCTGTGCCCTGGTATTCTGTCTTCACCAGCTACAACCCAAGTTGTAAAGTCAATGCGATGAAACATTTTGATCTTTTTCACTAGTACTTTCATTTGCAAAAGGGACAGGAGAAAAAAAGAAACACTAAAAGCATAGCTTGAAGCATGTGGCACTGATAACTGAATAAGAAATCAAGAAGCCTCCAGGGTTGCATGGCAGGGCTGAGCTGCAGACTTACTCTGGGGTATGCAAGGTTGATAAACACAGAGATATATTGATCCTCAGTGGTCTTTCTCATTGGCAGAGTGGTAATGGCTTGCATATTAACACTCAGCCTAAGAGGTTGCTGTGGACAGAAAAGACAGCAGCATTTTGATCTGGGAACCCTGGAGAGCAAGTTTTGGTTTCCGGTTAAGATAAAGAAGTCTACGTTGGATTCTATTTTATTGAGCAAGGATTGTAGGGGCAAAGTTACTGGCATTTAATTCTATCTATTCATAAGAGATAAGTGCATCACAATTGAAACTGAAATCTGTAAATAGAATAGTTTTCACAGATTGACAAGTAATGTTCCAGTATACTGGCAAAATGAAATTTTTTTGTATTTCCTTTTGAGCAAAACACATTGCTGCAGTAAAATCAGATCTTGGTTTCATCTTAACATATTCTAAGCGACGAAAAAAAAAGTAAGAGAAAATCTTAACTAAGCAGATTCCTTTAATTTTATAGAGCTTTGCTGTCATAGCTCATATAGTATGTATTTCAGGAAAATAGGATTTGTTCTAGCTATAGATGTAACTGGTAATGTGACAACATGAATACGAGTTTCAGCAGAACTTCAACAACAAACTAATTCACTATCACATGTACCAAATGATTGCCTTATAAAGCCCAATTCACTCTCCCATAAACATTAATTGGTGTTCCTTCATCTTCCATGTGGTTCAGCTGAATCTAAATTTGAGAACAATGACTTTCCCTGCAGAAGCTCTGAAGATGTTCTTGGCAAAATGGTCTGACAACAGCAAGCTGGCAGGGATTTAGCCCGCTATCCTTTCGATAACAGTTGGATTAGCATTTTATATTTGTTTATAGCTGAAAAGAAAAACAAATTCCTTGAGGCAAGTTCATGTAAACTCTATCTAATCTAATTAACTGGTATTTTAGGGGACATATCTAAGCAGGATTAGCCTGATTAGGCCAAAACTGATTTTATATGAACTTGAAAGAAAAGGCTACGGGAGCAATGTCCACTAACAGACATGGAGATTACAGGCAAAAATCAGAGTTCATGAGATTAGGCAAAACATGGGAACAAACAGAAGGCAAAGACACAATCCACTGTCAGAGGCTACGGGGACAGAACCAAGAATATCAGATCAGCGAGTCTTGGACATGGTAATGCTATCATTCTTATACTCCAAGATGTGGACTTAATGGCCAGATAGGGGAATCAGTTGTAGCTAGACTGTGGGTGGGAAAACATAAAGAGTGAGTGAACACCAGGCTACAACCAAGAAGGTCAGTACCTAGGACAGAGGCTGACGGATGGAAGCAGTATGAAAATGGCCAATGCCTGGAGCAAACCCTTGGGTACTTTTAAAATCTCACTGCTGCAGCAGTGAGATGAAATACCCTAATTTAATAAGATTTTCCAAATGATATATAGATAATTTTTAGTATTTATTCTTGTACTGCAACTGTTTACCTATGCTGCAACACTACAGAGCAGCAGTGTATTACTGAGTGTGTATAGTTGTTTCTATGTTGGAAGGAGTAGTAAATCAAAGGGAAATGCCACTGAGAAAATTTGGAAAGAAACAGAGAAATATCAGGAACTAGGAACAATCTAATGGAAGAAGTCTTCAGAAGGAGGACCAATTAAGAAGTAACCTAAGACCGGTGTTTCTGTTATAATGTAGTATTATTATACATTAATATAATGTATATTATTGTTCATTAATAGTGTGTATTATACAACCTAACATCAGCTCATGCACTTCATAATGCAGCATCCGGGGTGCCTGGATGTATTCAATCACAATCATTAAGGATTAGGCTCCAAAAGTTCGCTATTAATTAGCAGCTATAGTGAGTTTCCCATGTATTTTCAAGTTGAAGAGTCTCTTTGATAGTTCATCCAATGAGTGATGAAGAAGAAGTTCTGGCTCAGGTGCCATATCCCTGTTTCCTCATGCTTAACCTAGCCTCAAACCACCTACCTCTATTGCAGGGATCTCTGCTGTTGGAAAGTGGTGCCTTAAGGTTTACTTTTGGGACAGACATGGAGGAAGAGGGCAGAGGGTATGGGGAGAAGATTTGTGTGGTTCCAGCCCCCCTGCTTTAATCTAGTAGCTCCCTTTTATGTACTTTACATATTGAGCTTCTAAGATTTATTTGAAAGAAGGAGTTCTTTAGCTTTAAAAAATGTTTGAAAACTGTTCTACCTTTAACCACTGGATCTTCTTACACTTGGGTCTCCATTAGCGGGTTGGGAATTGACATGGGGTTGCTGTTCAGATTTTATCTGGGGAGATTTTAAGAATCTGATGAATTTTGTTCTGTATCTTCCATTAAATTAATCATACTAGTAGAGGTAAATATGGAAGACGACCACTTTGAGGCTTTGAATTTTTTATTCTGTTATTTCAATGAAATACATTTTACTGTTTTCAGACATATCCTGTAAATATAACCACTCTAAGCAAGGAATGAGAGGGGTTTTAAGGAACTTTCTCATCCTGAAAATCATTGACCCAAATTAAAAATAAAATAACTAAGATAGAAATACACATACTTTTCCTTGACTATATTTAAATATTAAATTTAAGTTTAAAATAAGAACAGGTAATATAAAATATATTCACTAAGTAAAATGGATTCTACTTTATTCATTTCTAGTCCATATTATTATCCTTAAAAGCCATGCAAGAGGAAATAGAAATAAATTGAAGACACAAACAAAGGGAAAGGAGAGGAAAGATAAAAATAAGAGAGAAGTGAAGGAAAACAAAGGCTCAGGAAGTTCTAAGATGAATGTTACTTTCAATATCCTACTGTTCACTTGGGCATTGGGTATCAGAGTAAGTTATGTGTTATCATAGACCTTTGACAGGTCGATTAATCACCATCTAACAAGGCTTCTTAACTTCTTTCATTAGCTTTGAGAACTTCAACTCTGAATGGAATTTTATATTCTTGGAAGCTGCTTTGGTTAGGAACTGTATCACCATGTACACCAGGTAAAATCTGACTGAGAATGAATTCTGGTACTTGGACTAGTAAAAATTTCTCACTAATGTTTTAAGAAAAGAGGGAGCTTATTTATATAGAGTTTTCCAATTCTTCCTAAATGAATTACCTATGATAATGGGTATTAAAAAACAGTTTGTTCTCTGGTAGTTCAAATATTTTATTATACTGTCTGGCTTAGATTTTCTGTTTATTTAGCAAACCCTTTGTTTAAAGATAATAGGGAGATAGGTTCAATTCTGCCTCAATCCCTTTTACTGCAAAATCAGAATTAGTGTACTAAGAATTATTCAATTTTCAAAGTATCATCAATGGCCTGCTATTGTTTATGATTTGCAAAGTTGCCTGCAGTATTCATATGCACAGAACTCATTGTTTTCCCTTGTGCTTTAATCTTGGTCAATAGAGCTTGATATTTGGGTACCTTTCATCTTCCTCTGCACGTTCATGGCCACAATACCTGGAGATAATGTTAACATTGATATACATAGGCTGAAAATTAGTTTTTCCCCAACATCTGTTATACTGGGGTGAATAGTGATCTCCCAAAATTCATGCCCACCTGGAACCTTTGAATGTGACTTTATATGGAAGTAGGATCTTTTGCAGACGTAAGTTAAGATGAGATATTCTTGATTAGGGTGGGTTCTAGATCCAGCATGACTGATGTCCTTAAAGAGGGAAACTTAAATACAGAGATACAGATGCACAGGTGTTTCAGTTTGCTAAATCTGCCAGAATACAGTACACCAGATATGGGCTAACTTTTTAAAGGGCATTTATTAAATTACAAGTTATAATTCTAAGGCCATGGAAATGCTCAAATTAAGGCATCAACAAGAGGATACCTTCACTAGAGAAAAGCTGATGGCATTTAAGGCTCTTCTGTCACATGGGAAGGCATGGGGCTGGCATCTGCTGGTTCTTTGCTCCCAGGTTGCATTGCTTCTGATCCCAGTGGCTTTCTCTCTGAGCATCTGTGGGTCATATCTCCATAGAAACAATTTAATCAAAAGACACCCAGCAATATTCAATCAGGGTTAAAGAGCAGGCTCTTCCAGGGTACACAACAGTTTCAAACTGGCACATGTGTCTACAAGCCAAGGATTGCCAGCAACCACCAGAAGCTAAGAGAGGGACAAGGAACAGATTCTTCTATAGAGACTTTGGAGAGAGCATGGCACTGCTGACACCTTGATTTTGGACTCCTATCTCCCAGAACTGCGATAAATAAATTTCTCTTGTGATAATTTGTGGTAATTTGTTATAGTGGTCACAGGAAACTAATATACCTGGCATAGAGATAGCCATTGGAAATAACTATATCCTCCAAATCAAAAAAAAAAAAAAAAAGTTCGAAGAATGCTGACAGAGCCAAGAAAGGAGGAAAAAACTAAAAATTAAAAAGGAGCTAAAAATAAAATGATTAAATAGAATAATTGATTTTAATTAAATTTGAAAGGGTGAAGACTGGAATGTGATTTCCAATATCCAATAGGTTTTTTTTTTTTCATGGGCAGGCACCGGGAAATGCTAACATGTTTTTAAGAAGTTACCATTCCACTTAAAGAACAATGCAAGAATCTTCTTAAACTGTAGGAAGAGATAATATGGTTAAATGTAAGAAGAGACTCTTGAATTGCAGGAACAATAGATTAGGTAATAAAACTTTTGAAAACTTTTAAGATAGGATTTAAAAATCAAACTGGAAGCTAAATGACAGCAATTTCTTCATGTCCCATCAGTTTTTGCTATTTTTATTGTTAATTGTTTGCGTAAAATTATTTTCAGAGAAAGGAATATGTGAGGTTAGTTATTTGCTACTATAATGTTTTCTCATGACCTCAAGGTAATTGGGATTAGTGAAATTCAGGTTCTGCAAAAATTAATACAACCTTGAATATCATTAATACTTCTCTATTATATTCTTGTAAGGCTGAATGTTCAGAGATGATGTTAGAGTCTTAATACAACATTTGTTGTTTTTTTTGTTTTTAGCATTCACCCGGCACCTCATCTTCTAGTAATCAAAGCTGTTCCTTTTCAACTCACACTTCATGTGATTTAGGTGGCATTAATTCCAACTCAGTTCCAGGAAGGGAAATGCAACCAGGCCACATTCTCTTAGGCAAATGACCCAATCCATTGCAATTCAACTAAATCCCAGGGCTTTGGCTGGAACTGTCCCCTGGGATGATAAATGTCAGTCTGAAACTCCTGGCAGTCATGTTTTTACTTCTTTGGGACAACCTGCTTGAGACTCAATCTACACAGAACAAAGAAATATAAAGACTGATCTATTCTTGATAACATTGTTTAAGCACTTGTGTTCTTTCGTAGTTAAGACTGTTATACTCCTGAACTTTGTAGCTTCATAAATCAATATATTGCCCACCCTCATTTTTTTTATGTTTTGTTTTGGGGTTGTTTTGTTTACTTTTACCAATTTCAATTGAATTTCCATTATTTGCATTTGATAATCTGAATTAATAAACTACATTTTAAGAGAAATATTGATAACTTTAAAAGAATACAGAGAAAGAATGCCAGGATGATTGAAAGAAACTGGGGAAAGTTGGTGTAGAGAAAAAAATAGAGGGAGTAGACATATTAGTTATACTTAAATATCTTGAGAGATGTTATTCAGTATAGGGAACAGATGTTCTAGATGTCCCCTTGAGGCAAGTGGTAGCATCCCCAGTTTTATTCAGGTAGGGCTTGGTGACAACTAGTGTTGCTGTAAAAAGGATTCCTTCTCAGGGTAGCATTGAGGTCTAAATGGCCCTGAGTACTTTGAACTTGCTAAGTCTATGATTCAATAAGTTAAGGTAGGACTTTCTTTGTGATTCTTCATTTATACACTATGAATTCACCCTATAATTCAACTAGGATGACATGCACAAACTCACACCACAGAGGTAGAAGTGGCCTGGAAGGAGATAAAAAGAGAAGTATTAAAACACTGTATTTTGAACAAATTTCTGGAATACTGATTTGAAGCTGTAATGTGCCCCAGAAAAAGCCATGTTCTTTTAACCCATTCTTGTGGGTGCAGACCTATTGTGGGTGGGACATTTTGGTTAGATTACTTCAACTGAGATATGACCATCCAATTCAAGGTGGATTTTAATTCTTTACTGGGGCCCTTTATAAGAGGTTAAAAGGCAGAAACACTGAGAAAGAGAGTTTTAGAGAGAAACACCTCGGAGATGCTAAGAGGGAGCCTACAGATGCTCAGAGAGAAAGCTACTGGAATCAGAAGCTGAGAACAATGGAATCTGGGAGCAAAGGACCAGCAGATGCCAGCCATGTGACCTCTCATGTGACAGAAGTGTCCCAAATGCCAGCAGCCTTTCCTCAGAGAAAGTATCTTCCCCTTGATGCCTTAATTTAGACTTGTTCATGACCTTAGAACTGTAAATTTCTGAGCTAATGAAGTCCCATTGTTAAAGACAAACCATTTCTGGTATGTTGCATTTTGGCAGCTTTAGCAAACCAAAACAACTGCCATAGATCTACAAGATATATCTGGGAGCTATTTACATCCAACCTAACTTCTCCTTGGCTTAAAATGTTTTAAGCAGTTCCACATACCTGCTGCACAGGCAGTTTCATGCTCAATTCATAGCTTTTAGTTGTTCAATACTCCACAAAAATGTTAGGAATTATGTATAACAAGATAACATCATTGTCATTGCCCACTGGAGAATTTACTTTTTTAAGCAGACAAGAATGTATCAATAGACTTTTATCCATGGATGAACCTGTTATAGCTATTGGCTGTCAGCTTAACTCACAGCAGATGCTCCGAAAAATCTCAGCTGAGAGGTTGACCAGTTGTGTCTGCAATAGTCTCAATGTATTTTAGTTACGAAAATTTGATGGATTTGATTATTCATGTGGGTGTTGAGACGTATGGAATTATTTCCATAAAATGCAAGGATTAGGACAGCAAGATACTTATTTAATTTTTAGAGTTTGTGGTGCTTACTATATAATAGGCTAGTAGCTAAGATTTAGTACAGATTTAACAAATAAAAGTACTCTAAAAAAACACAAAGATTCAATAGATGAGTTTTGTAAATAATATGTAAACAAATATAGATACTATAGAATCTGATATTAGAAGGCTATTTTAGGATCAATTACTGCAGTTTCTTATGTCCACCCTATTTCATCCATGAGGATACCCAGTTGACTTTTCCAACATCACATAATTAATAAATGGTAAATCTTTCAGTCTAGTTTCCAACATGATTTCTGCTTTTTCTCATTTATATAAAAAAATCCTTGCATTTTTAAGCCTACTATTCAAATCCAGCCTGTCTTATCCATTTCTGTCTTTACTTCCATAGTAATTACAGATATTACTTGTAGGTGCCATTTACAATGTTCCAGCCATATTCTTCCTGCTTTTTATTTACTGATTTACATGCAAATTAGTAAATTAGTATATTTATTAATTGAATTCTCTCAAAAATCTATTAACCTCATTTTACAGATAGGAAAATTAAGGCATAGAGGCATTCAATTAACTTGCTCCTGGTCACCAGGAATTGAGTCAGCATTTAAGTCATGGTTGTCTGCCTCTGAAATCCATGTGCTTTCACCCCCTGTACTTATGTTCTCTCTGCACTCCTCTTTTCTAACATGCTCTCCTACAACAGATCTTCATGCTAATCATTTATCACTTCAATCTCTCTGTCAGACTCCAATAGGAGTTTCCTAAAGCATGATTTGATAGAGTTGAAAATCCATCCATTGGTGGTCCCTTTTCCTGACACTGTAGGAGCTACAGGATAAAGTTCAAACTTCTTAATACTGTTTATAAAGCTGCTTTATAAGGCTGCCTCTACCTCCCTCATGCCTCATGTCCCACCAGTTCTTCTCCAAGGCCACCAGTTTAAACTCTTTATGATTTTCTGCCTATGCCACACACTGTTGTGCCTTTATGGTCTGTTTCTCTGTGTCTCCTCTCTTTTCCTTTCCAGTTGGTGCTATGCCTTTCTGCACACATTGCATCAAGCTCTCAGGGAGCATGAACTACATCATTCTCATTATTTCCCCACACCCCTCCCTCCACATTTTCTGTAGTAATGGCTATTGCATGAAACTATTATTATTCCCTTACATGTTATTCATCACCTTTTCTCAGTAGACAGAGTTTTCTTTGAGGGCAAATGCTGTATATACTTTACTTTTGAATGCCTAGTTCCTAAATTCAAGCTGGAATATACTTGACAGTCAATATTTGTTGAATGAATGCTCACTCGTATTATGGTCTGTGCTGAATGCTTTTTGTCGCTAACCTGAGGAAAGCCAATTGGAATTCAATTTCCTTGACATTTCCTTTTTAGCTAGAAGTGAGAATAGATGCCATCTATATTGACGACCTTGAGTGGAATGCAGAGCACTCCTTTTTGGCATGTACTTTGGATATCACTAGAAAGATTTAAGCAACTTTAGTAAAGAATGCGCACATCTTTGAAAATGATAATAATTGCTTAATTGTTCTAAAAATTATTCTATCTCCTTTTTTTAGTATTACCTTGGATATCCACCATGCCATTGGAATATATTTTCTCTGTTAATTATCTCAGAATTGATTCAACTTTTGGAATAAATAAACCGCATGTTTATAGCACAGTTTTTTAGCTAAAATAATAATATTCAATTGCAAAGTCAGATTAACGTATAGAAAAGTGGAATCAATCTTCTTTCTACACTGCATTTTACTTGCAAATGGTAATAATTTGTAGCTAGGTAGTTCTTCATGGTTTGCAAAGATTTCTACATATTTTTATTTGATTATTATAGAAAGTATTAGCAGTATTTGGGCAGGTATTATTTCCCATGTTATACCTATAATGAAACTGGGGCTTAAAGAGTTTTGCATATGATGGACTAAGGCTATATCCTATCTTTAGACCCGAGTGAATTTTTGTTTTTTCTACCCAATGCTTTCCCTCAAAATATGAATCAATAGGATGAGACGAATTAATCAATTAAAACAGACTGAGGAATGAGATGATGGAAATAACAGAATAACTTTAAAACAGCTATAATAATCTTACGACTATGCCTAAGAAGTAAAGGAAAACACAACTATAATGGGGAGAAAGAAGGGAAATAAAATGGCCCAATTAGAACTTCCAAAGGTGAGAAAATGCAGCATTTGAAAGCCAGTTTACAGAAGTGCAACCCAAATATCCCTGCATCCTTCTAAAAATCTTATTATTGATAAAATAACCAAATTAGCTCAAATTGTCAGTAAAAATTCCAGTCTTCCTTGGCCTCATCTTTGGCCTAGCAGGTGCATATATTCTTAGCAATTCTATTTCTCACCCAGATGAGCGAGCCAGCCCCAATGCCAGCAGTGTTAATCATTTAAAACAGTTAGGAAAAACACCATCCTCCATTTTAAGATGCAAAATGATTCCACTCACTTCTTCTAGTTTTGGAAATCAAGTAATATTTAAATTCTTTCAAGGCAATATTTCCCTTTCAACTTCTTTCCTAGAAAGCAAATAATAGACTCACCGTTGCTTGAGCAGTACATTAAGCTCTTAAAGATAAAATGTATTAAAAAATGCATACTTTCTGAATGATCAAAGATAAATGGTTATAATATTAAAGATGTGAAACTTAACATATTATTCTGTTTTAAAAAGAAAGGAAGAAAGAAAGAAACCACAGTGAGAGCTGTATGCCTAGAGTCAAAAAGCAAGTTGTGAAAGAATCAGTATTGGTTGGTACTGGAACACAAAATTCATAATTTCCAACCATCTTGCTGCTTCCCAATAAAACACATGTGCTTTAGTTTAGGACTTCGTGCTGGCTACTTAAAGACGAGAAGCATACAATCTGAATTGAGAACTGAGCTGCTGAAATGTTGACCTCTGGAAAGACAGATGTTTAATGTTATTTTATCAAAGGAGAAATAAATGGTGACAACACTCTGGGATCAGGGTAAGTGTATTTTACCCTTCCGGTCACCAAAGACGATAACGTAGTAACTTGTAGGGTTTATCAGCAATATTTTACTTTTCCTCCACATTCAAGTGGTTTGTCTACAATGGTAAAATAGTTAGGTGGCTTTCTAGGGTAGCTGTCTAGACAATTAGAAGAGCAGCCCAAAAGCTCCTAAATCCTAAATTACTCAAATAATTGCTTTGACATTTCACTACACTGTGTAGACCCAGCCTAATTGATACTTGAAGCAAACTCTCTCTAATTAATGCCTACTTCCCTTTTTCTCAAAGTCATATTTTCATTACAAATGGTATTTATATCTAGGGTAATGTTTTACATAATTAATAAAGCTTATTTTCAGCTAAGGGGACAGCAAATAGATGAGGGGCCATGGAAATGAAATGTGGCCAAGTCTTAGTCATTCAGCCTGCTCTGCTTCAGTAAAGATTAAAGCCCGCTTTGGAAGGCTTTGTGAGGTCAGAATATTCTGCAGGGAGGTTTCAATGTTTTCTTAAAACTGAAGATAAATATTCACAAGAGGCAAAGGTGATAAGAAATGTCACAGCAACCTTGGCTTCGAGGGAGCTGCAAAACAAGCTATAGAGACCAATAATTCTCTCAAATCATGAATAAAATGGCTTTGTCTCATTTAAAAAATAGCTTTCTGAATGACAGAAATTTTAGGTTTAAGAAGCCTTGGCTACATTAGAATATTTCTGGTTCAAACCCAAGTGATAGAACCTATAGGATGTGAGTAGAATCAGTTAAGTAGTTCAATATCTCTCATGAGGTCATTATTATCTCAAACCACTGAATTTAGTTTTATAATTTTCATTTGTAAAATGATCAAATAAAGGCAATTTGCTCCTTGCAATGGAAAATTTAAGTGACTAAAATCTGACTGTCTTTCTGACCTCTAAAACACATTTAAGAAATTTATCACATTTTTCAGGCTCTTATTTTATGATTAAAACCATTATGTCTGAAGAAACGTTTGCATGATTTGAGCTTAATGAATCAGGATTCAAACCCTTCCCTTCAATAATATTTTTCAGTATAGCAGGCTTATTGAAAGTCTATTAAATACTAAGCACTAGGACTCCCACATACAATATCTTATTTAATCAAACCACATTTAACATTCCATGTATGATTCCTATACAGCTGTAAATGATTCTGGCATTTTCTAACAGGCCTAGACTAATGAGGCTGAAAAAATTTGGCAGTCTCATACCCAAAGAGCTGTTGCTTACAGGGTTTGTCTCTGTTTCATTAGGAGAATTTATACCTTTGTTCTAAGAATCACCCCACATTTATTACTATACAACAGATGAATTCCCCACTATTCATGTGGGTTTGTGATTCAGAATGTCTACGAGGCAACTCCCCATTTGCATGCACTGTTCTGAAGCTGTTTTCTGCTTCCAAATGGAGTCCCTCAGAGGACAATAGAATACATACCCTGTGCTAGTCAATCTTTGCCCATTTACTGCAAATTATTCCACAGTAGTCACTGATGACTGACTGGTCCCTTTGTCCTATAAAATCAACACACTGATATTTTATGACTCCCAGATACAGAATCGTATTTGTCAGATTGATTGCTGATGGTAAACTTGCTTACTTTGGGTCAGATATCATCATCCAGAAGTCATTTAATATTTTGACCAGTGGTCACTGAAGCATTATACATCAGAAAACTCAATCATGAAACATCAGTTTGATAGGCTCTTAATGCAAAGACATTCTTTTCTTTCTATGAAAATATGGCAGAAAATAAAGAATAAGAGGCAACTTCCATGATAAGAAACTTGTCCCACCTATTGTGTTTGCTTTTGTTTTTAAACATGATAGTTTGGATATTAAAGCCCTTTAAATTATTATTTCTTGATTTACTCTTCCTTCCCATTTTGCTTACATATTTGAAATAAAAATGTAGATATGGAAAATGCAGTTATGGAAATGAAGATATGGAAAAGAGCGGCATAAATCCCAAATAACTTGAGCTAAATCAAAGTCTATACCCAGTCCCATGCACTCAAACCAACATCAAGGACTTACTGATGAATTTATCCTAAAACTTCCTACAAGTATATACTAGCTCTTGTGGATATAAAGATAAAACACATACAGAGGCTAAGAGATAAAATTTAGGGAGGGTCATAGAGAAAAGCTCCCGAGAAGTTAAGAGAGAAGCTCAAAGAGGAAGCCACTGAAGCCAGAGGCTAAAAACAATGAAACACCCAATATTGGGAAGCAAAGGACCAACAGATACAAGCCATATGCCTTCCCATGTGACAGAGGTGTTCTGCATGCCAGTAGCCTGTCTTCAGAGCCCAAGCATCTCCTCTTAGGACATTTTCATGGCCTAAGAACTGTAAATTGTAAGTTAATAAACCCTGTTGTGTTAGTTAGATTCAGTTGTCAACTTGGCCAGGTGAGCATACCTAGTCTTGTTGCTGCAGACATAAGCCAATGGTACGTGAACCTCATCTGTTGCCAATTACATCTGCAGTCAGCTAGGAGGCGTGTCTGCTGCAATGAGTGATGTTTGGCTTAATTGGCTGGTGCTTAAATGAGAGAATGCAAAGTAGCACAGCCTAAGCAGCTCGGCATTCCTCATCTCAGCACTTGCAGCTCGGCCCAGGCCTTTGGAGATGCAGAAAGAAGTTACCCCGGGGAAAGTTGTTGGAACCCAGGGGCCTGGAGAGAAGACCAGCAGAGACCATCCTGTGCCTTCCACATAAGAAAGAACCTCAGTGGAAAGTTAGCTGCCTTTCCTCTGAAGAACCAACAAAATAAATCCCCTTTTATTAAAAGCCAATCCATCTCTGGTGTGTTGCATTCCGGCAGCTAGCAAACTAGAACACCTGTTAAAAGCAAACCCAATTCTGGTATATTGCATTGTGTCAGCTTTAGCAAAATGAAACAAGAGGGAATGAGGAGAATAAAATATCCCCATCTCCTTTCCCTTCTATCCTCCATTTTCTTCTAAAGAGATCAACAAGATTAGATGATTTAGTCCCTGGAGGTAAGCATCTCATAGCACAGAACATGGCAGAGAAGGACAGAAAATGGATTTGAAGGGACACAAAGAGAATAACCAGCATAATCTATGCTTTTTACCACTTATCATACATTTTCTAGATGGAAAATGTTTATTTATCCAACACAGGGAAACTCATTTCCCATCATTCATTGTATCTTCATGAAATAATGCCAATGTAATCATGTTCCCACCAAAATTGTAATGTAGTCTACTTCCAGAGCCTTTCATGTAAACTGTTGGGGGCAAGGACATGGGAGGTGGGAAGGCATAGGAAGAGGAAAAAAAGATAATAAACCTAAAACACTGTTGCTACATTCCCCTCTTCATGAAACCTAACTTCCTTTTCTCCTTATCCTCAGCTAGCATTTGAACTCACCAGGTTTTCAGTTTTGCTTTGGTCTTCTAGCATTACCTAAATCCTGCATAGAAAGGATCCAAATATTCTCCCTATGTTTACTCAGTTGCTGCTGTTTCCCACTGACCATTATAATCGGACCTGTGAATAGTAGGTGGCAAGCCAGTGAATTTCAGAAATAATCCTAGTCCTGATTATGTAACAACAACCTAATTTTTCCCTGGTAATTGGAATTAGCAATATTAAGTAGTATGGCAACCTCCTTCTGTGTCCTTAGTCTAGTGAGATGAATAGATCAAAATGGTTAGAGGGCCAGTCTTAGCTTCCAATTCAGCAAAAGTATAACAGTGTTTCCCAGTAGAATCATTTGTTCCTTAGTCACTAGGACTCCAAATCTGGAAAGCACTAGATTGCAGAGGTGGGAAGAACATTTCTGAAGGTAGGAAATTAGATGTCATAGTGAGACAGAATTCCTACGTCTATGCCTTGGCCTCTGGACTTTTTGGGGAAAGAATAACATACATTGGCTACTGACTTAAGACATTCACTATATCCTAACCTTGCACATTATCTCCTCATTGGTGATATAGTTAGACTTCATGATACTTCCTATAGTATCATGTCATATGCTTCTGAAAGATGGTGTACAAGAGTAAAACCTGCAATTTCTGCACATGCAATCCATTGCCAAAGTTCCTTTGTTAGAAAACTAGTCACTTGGCCAAATAAATGAGCGCCTTGTTCTGAGGCAATGTTCTCAGAAATAATATTAATGAATAAGGCATTTTATAAGTCCACACACGAAGGTGTTGGCAGAATTTTTATGGGTAGGGATAACAGATATGTATTTGGAGTATCTGTGAAGACATATCACTCCCCCCTCCACCTTGAAAGAGTTCTAATATAATCAACCTCTAATACATAGCCATGTCTTTCTTCAGAGAATTGTTACTTTACTTGGGGTTCAGCATTGGCTTCTGTTTTTTGGCAAGCTGGGCACTCAGAATGGCAGACACCACATTAGCCTTGGTAAGGGGATGTCTCTGCTGCTAAACTGATACATAATCTCCATCACTGCCATTGTGGTCATTTAGGAATGGGCCTGCTGAGCAAGCCTGGAGTGCCTGAGGAGAAAGGATAACCATCTATTATTGAAAAGGTCATTTTGTCTACCTGGCTATTGACCCTTCTATAGAGACTGTCCTCTGGTTGACATTTACGTGAGATGAATTTCTTTATTTCCTATAACCTTTTTTGAAGATTTCCTTCATATTCCTCTTCCCTGGGCCTCCTGGTCACCAATCTTCCAATTAATTTTTGCACAAAAATTAAAGTAGATTGGAACAGCATGCCACCAATCTTTCCATGAACTGGATATTCTACCCACTGGCTTCCTTGGCCACCACTGAGAAGGGTTTGATGCAGCAGCCATCAACTTTTGACTGGTGTCGCTAAACTGTGACAATTTTTCCATAAGCCAGGCCCATGCTTTTTCCTCCTCTGCTAACCACTCATAGGGAACTCCCTCTGAGGCCTAGTATATGTGTTTAGGGAGTGGTAAAGCATCTGAAGCAAGTCCCATGGGAGCCGTAGCAAAGTCAAAGAAGCAGATCCCACGGGAGTCAAGCATAGGCAATTTACTTGTGCCTTATGTAACCGTTCAAGCCCAATCTTGCATTCCCAATTTATAATGAAATTCTGATGTGCACATTCAATATCAAATTTTATAATTCGGTAGAAGGTGTAAAGCCCAATTTGGACAGGTCCTATCACATAATTGTGTGATAGTCTATGGTCAGATATTCAGTCTTTACTAATCAGGTGTCACTTTTCAAATATAGAATTTGTCATTAGGAAAGGACATGGCCTTACTCAAAGCCCTAGGTTTTCATGTGATTCTCCTGTTGGTGCTTGCAGAGGATCCAAAAAGCATCTCTTACTGTCACAGATGCTTCCATATACCTTGGAGTCCCCTGCATTAAAAGGTCCAAATGGTGGGAGAGTTTTTACCATACCCAAATCTGCTGCAGAGGCTTCTATTTTTCCAAATTCTTCTCAGCATTGGAAATTTCAATAAGTTACCTAGATAACAGCTCAGGGCAGCAAAACCCAATATGATTAATTTTGCTCCAAAATCCAGAGACACAGATGGTTGTACCTCTGCAACCAATCTATTTAGGGTAGATATCTCAGCCTTTTCCATATAGCTCCTAGGGACTTCCCCAGTGTGGCAGATACCTGAATGTTCACAGTGACTGTTTCCTACACGCTGGCAAATAACTTACTTATGAATTCCTGTTCCCAAGTTCATTTAACATAAAGTAAGCAAATATTAAACCAGTAAAATATTCTGTGGAATATCTAGATAATCACAATTCCTCCAGACTGTAGTATATCAAAAAAACAGGATGTTGAACATAACCCTGTGGCATGACAGTAAAAGTTGATGGATTTTCTGGCAGATGAAAGTAAACTGCTCTGATTACTCTACTGATGGGCATTGCCAAGAAAGCATTTTCTCAATCAATGAATGGATGGTGCATAGCAGCAGCCAGAGGCATTGTTGATTTATTCCAATAAAGATACCACATCTGGCAGAGCAGCTGGGATTGTTATCATCACTGACGAAGTTTGTGATAATCCAAGTCATTCTGCAAGATCCATCTGTCTTTTCCACCAAATAGGCAAGTTAAATGGGAATGTGACAGAAAGCTTCACCTTTGCATCTTGAAGTCTTGACAGAGGCACTAATGTCTGCTGCTGTACCAGATAATTTGATTTACTGTTTGGAGAATGAAGACATTTCCAGAAACTTCTATTTGGCCCTTATTGCCATAATAATATTACTTCAATGATAAGAAAACTTATGTGGGAATTCTGACAATTAATAAATTTATTGTGGTTCTTTCCAGGACTTTTGAAACAGCCACAAACTAAGCCCACAAGCCTACCTGGATGTACCGTGAAAGAGATTCATGCCAAGAGTCTATCACCCAGCAGTTTAAAGCTCCCCTTTGATTAGCAGACCATGGTGATGTTTTGTGTCTCCAGGGATCAACATTACATCAGAGATATTATCTAATAATGCTTAGAAAATCTTGATATTTCCCATTCCCCAAAGCAGTCATCCTGTCAATAGGCTACAGATCCTTCTGGGAAAGGCTTGGAGGCATATCCACCTTGTTATGAGCAGCAAGGTTTTTTCTCAAATGTTTAAAGAAGATAGATAGATAAAGGTGCCATTCACTGAGATATGGGTCATTAAAGGAACATCAGGACTAGACACAAGTGGTAGACCCAAGGCAGACCGACAGGGGGCAAGGGAAATCTCATTTGTGACATATTGACTTCAAAGACCTTTGAGATATTCAAGTAGAAAAGTCTTATGAGCACTTGAGTCCATGGGTCAGAAATAAAAGAAGCAGTCTGAGCCAGAAATATCAAATGTGAAGACATTGACAATTAGATGGTCATCGAAGCCCTCGACCTGGATATAAACTTAGCAGTGATCCAATATTTAAGGTTTATGTAGAAAAGAAGAAGCCAGCAAAGGAGTCTAAGTAAGATAGAGTGATGGAAAAATGGATACCTTACTGACTACAGGAAGACAGTGTTTCAGAAGGGAGCATTTAATTGCATTAAATTCTGCCAAAAATTCTAAAAAGAACCAGGACTGAAAAATGCTGGTTTTGATTTGGTAACATAGAGTTAACTAGTGAATTTACAGAGTTATGAGGGCAGAAGCCAGACTGGGGTGTTAACCAAGTGTGATGAAACACTGTTTATATTGATTGTTTTTTCTTAAAAAAAAAAACACAAACAAACAATAATTTAACATCTTTGGCTTATTTTACGTGTGCTTAATTTTTATTCCTCTTTTATCATCTTTATATGATACAGATTCCAATGGTGATTTGCTACTATATATCCAATGATAATGCTTACTCCCGTGTAAATTAAGCTCCAGATTCATTCGATATACCTCCAAGGTCTTTACAAAAGAGTTAAATTCCCTGACTTATTTGTTTGTCTTATATACTTTCTATGATAAAATAGAATTAGCAGGGAAACAATCGTGAGGTACTTGCCATGCTGAAAAGCATGCTGTGTCATTAAGATAGCATCATCTATCACAAAGAAAAATCAGTCTGGAATTTTTCACACTGAACCTCACAGTTTTAATTCCTTCCATTAACTATAGTCAGAAATTCAGAAATTTACACATTTTTTCTGTACACATATTTAACCTCTGAAAAAATCATAAGCGTTTTTATCTCTTTTCCCTACTATGAGTTTGTTCAGTCTTGTATCCCTAAACCTGTTGGCTTTTTTACATTTTGATTCATAGTTGAGTTAATGCGTGGGTATGATGATATCAGTGCATGAAGTTCCTTTGGGAGCTTATTCCAAGAAGACAGACAAATTAAAGTAAACTTGGAATTGCATGAGAAAAGGATTAACAGAGTGCATAAGACAACAGTGTTTACTTGTAATGAAAATTAATGTCTAAAAAGGAAGACTTTGACTACTTAACTATTGTATGGAGATTTAACTGCCCATGTTTTGGTAGTCGAAGAGAACCTAAAACAGCCCTAGGCTAAGAAAACTAGACATTGACTGAAAGTACAAGAAGCCTATTAAAACTGTTTTCTTTGTAACTATTCCAAATGAACTTAAATATATTCATTCACATTGATTAACCCTTGTTTAGATATTTATGGTATTATCTAGAGTCTATATCTCACATTAATTCCAGATATGGTTTAGTCTTTGTCTAAGCAAAATTCTTTCCGTACATTAAGAATTGACATATGGTATAAATCCAGTTTTTTTTGTTCCTGGAATGTAGAATAATAGTCTATAGAATGAACTATCAATGAGGCAGAGTAAGCAGTGAAGCAAATGAATCCGTCAAATCATTGAAATCTTAAACATAATCTTCATCTTGAGAGGTATATAACTAGAAGTACATTTTTCAAATGGAAAACAAAATTTCAAAGAGAATTCATCTAACAGAATACGGAAAGGATAGTGAATTATAAATTGGAGAGAATGCCACAGTTAATTGATCAACAGGCAATAATCCAATATTATGACTTCCTCTATAGGCTATAGTTAAGAACATAAAAGGAATTCATGAGGTCGTAATTTTCCCTTGTCTCACTTCATATTCTATAAATAACAGGTGCAAATAAAGGGTAGCAGGATGATGATGACGGAAACAATCTTCCATACCATGTTTTCAGTAGTGATTGCAAGCCAACTAATTTGCTAACTGCCTTACATTCAGGATGTCATTTCATTCTCCCCCCAGCCCTGTGTAGTAGATGTCATTATCCCCGTTTCACAGATAAGAACCCGAATTTCAGATGGGTAAAGCAGCACAGCTAATTTTTCACAAGACTGGCACTTGATCACATGTCATCTGACACCGAAGTCCATTCATTTAAACCCTGCACTCACTATATAGATATTTTTCCATGAGCTTCTTTCATTTTATTGTGATAACCTAATCCCTGAATTTGTTTTATGGCCCTTTTACTTATTGATTGAGCAGAAAATCATGAAGAGGATATGAAGGAGATCTTCACAATAATAATAATCTGCATGATGTCTACAACTCTGCCAAATTATGTGAAAGTATAAACAAGTTCTACAAAGAAAAATAAATGAGTAATTTGATTTTTATGGCAGCAGAAAAAGAGCATATATTTTTTTCTTAGAATTAGAAGCCTTGATATTTTCAGGATGTTTATGTAATCATTATTTTTTTAAATTAAAAGGTCATGTGTTTCAAATTCAAAAATAAACCAACTTTTCAAACCAAAATTTCTCTTTGAGAAGTTAATAATTCCAAAAGAAAAAAAACTTGAATAGACTCGGAGACTCAAGTCTAGGTAGCATACACACTGATTTAGACAAACAGCACGTAATTTGGCCAGCAGCCTGGAATTTTTTCTCAAGGTAAGCATGCGAAGTGTCAAACCAAGAAAACTAAATAAAACAAAGCACACCAAGAAGACAGCTCTGTGGGAAAAAAATAATAAAATTATTTATCATAGTGGAGAAGATATATCTAGTATAGAGATAAGAATACATTAAAAAAAAATATGTAGGGTCTAGAAATTTTCCCAAAGTTAACAAGGGCTACAGACAAATGAGAACAGTTTGTAAGAGAGGATGGTTGTGTGTGTGTGTGCTCTGTTTCTTTTTTGTATTTGAAATGCCTTCAATGCACATGAATTTTTCAGAATAAATTCTTGAACAGGCATGCAATCCACGCAATAATTTGTACAGTATTGTAATGATTTTATTAAAGAGAGAATTTGGTTGCCATAAACTTTTCAACTAGCAAACAACCTGAAAACATACACACTTACCCGACAGTGCTGCTACTGGTAACAATCACTGACTTTATTGGGAATTTACAATGTGCTGGATATGGTGCCCTGTTCTTTACAAGTATTATCTTACTAATTTTCAAAGTAGTTCAATGAAGTCATTCCTTTTGTTATTTCCACTATGGATGTTGCTCAACAATAGAGGTTAATTTGAGTTTTGGCAGGAATACAAACCCAGGTTGGACACTGGACCTCAGCTCTTTACTATTATGCGCTATTGCCCCCTCAAACTACCGTAATTTCTTAATTTTCAGTTATTCAGTAGCAATAATCTTTGGCAGTATTTCATGCCAAACACCTTGAAAAAGTAAAAAATTAAAATGTTAACGACATACAGCAAGTAGTTCTGTTTCATTGTTTTAGCAAATTCTGCCTTAGAATGTAAATGTGAATTAATTTATCTTTTCATACTATGGTAACGTCAAGATGCTTAGTTATTTATTCTTGACACCAATATTATTTAAATAGAACGAAGCAATTTTCTTTACTTCACTTTCAATATGTCATTTTATCTTAAACTGGCCTGTTAACTATTTAAATAATCTCCTTAACAATCCAAATTATAATGCCAATTGACAAAAAAGTGAAGTGTCTCAAATTAACCATGATAAAACAATGATATATAGTCTTTTTTTTTGCAATTATGAATGATTTTCCAAATGTTTTATGTCTGTTTCTTTAATATTATTCAGGCAAAATATTAAACAAAGTAACCATTGGCTAAATCTTACAGTTAATATTCTGGGATTTGGTTGATAAGATGCTTTATGCAAAAGGCAAGCAAATAATAATAATACATCAGCAGCAGCCTAGAAACAGGGGAGTTTCTTTTGTCATGATATATTTTACAAGATAGTAGACAACATAGGGTATTAGCGAAGCATTCCTGGCCTGGAGACAATACTTGGCTCTACCACTTATAAGCGAGGTGACCTTTGGATATTTCCTCATCCGTGACATTGTGATGATAATAATAGTAATATCCTCTTCTGAGGCATGTGGTGAGGAATAAATAAGATAATACACTTAAAGGACTTAACATAGAACCTGGCATATAATAAGTGCTTAATAAATTTTGCTGAGAGAGGCTAAGAGCAGTGGAAAGGCAAGAGAAAATGTGACCCATATGAATTTAAAATGGCAACGTATAATGGAAGGAGAAAATGCCATAAATATTTTAAACAGGCCGTTGTAGGCTAAATATTCATCCTTGAAAAGAAATACAAATATTTCATTGTTTTAATTTCATTGGAAAAGCTATTTTACAGGATAATAACATGATTTCTGGATAGTACTTAAAAGTGAATTACAGGATGCAGTTTCCATGTTCTCAGAGAGCTAATGGGTTTCATTTCACTGTCCTCTAAGCACCACCCAGAAATCTCCTAGGATTCATCTCCTATATCCTATAATTCAGAAGCAAATAAGACCACAGGAACATAAAACTGTATTTTGTTGCCTGGTGACACACAATGATTAGTCATTGTGCCATGAAACAACACCTGGAATTTAACCATTGTGGTGTCCTTTCAGCGAGTACAAGGAGAAACACACTACTCTCTTCTCTTAGTTGAAGTTGTTTTGTTTTTCATCATCTTCTCCCAGAAGATTTTACTTAAAGGGACCAAATTGTCAATCATACAATGGGGAGTGGGACTGTAAGAACTCAACTCTTAACTAATTATAGTCTTTCTCAGCCTACAAAGACCCACAGAGGTCAGGCCAGTAACCTGCTGCTCCAGGCAAACCCATCTTAACTGTTGCTTAACTGGCTAAAGATATCATTACATTTTTTCTCTTATTCTTCTCTTTCAGTTGAGGGTTCTCCATTATTTTCATTTTCTAGCCTTCTGAAAAGCTCAAGAGACCCAGTCAGGTCATCTACTTTGCTCTTACCCAAATTCAACCTCTATTTTATGTTGTGTTGATTGTTTACATTATCTCAACATATTAAAGGCTGGGAAGGAGGGTCTGTAATGATGAAAGAACTCAGAATATTTCTTATTCATACTACTTCTTTGATATCACCAAATTATTTTAATTGTTAATGTGACCTCCCCAGTCATTAGAAATTCTATATGTCTTTCTTGGAAGAATTTGTGAACTATATTAACACCATAATACTTCAATTCAACATTTCTCAAACTTTTCCAAGAACTTATACAGGGTATGCCTTGCCAAAAATTATTCTGTGACCATATAACTATGTAACAATCTGGAATAAATAAAGTTAAAAAGTATGTCCTCATGGAAGGAGTTTTTAGCCTCAAATACACAAATTAATGTACATTGTGATAACCCAACAAGGGAATAGGGTATGCAATGATTGCAAACCCCTTTTCTTTGTACATTGAAACGGGAGGCTGCATTACGCATTTGTAAAACTGGGGCTCCAAGATGTATATTTTGTTGGAAAATGGTATTCCATTATGGGATTATGGGATTTTTGTTTAGGACAAACCTAAATTAAAAGGGTGATTTGGGGATGGACCAGCTGGTTAGCCCTTTAAGTGGAGGCAATATATAAGAGGTGAGAAAAACTCAAATGGGATAGTAAATAGGCACTGGAAATTGAATAAGAGGAAAACATTGCATTCTTCCCAAGAAGAATATTAGAATAGCACTGAAGGAATATTTTGATAAAACACTATTTTGAAGTAGGGGATGAAATCCTCAAAGATTAATTTGATTAAAAACAAAAGGTCATTGAATTGGAAAAGAGACTTATTAACCCTCCTTCTATAAACCATTCTCCTTGAAATACATAACAATTAAATATTTAGATAAGAGATCCAAATCACCATCCTGCTCCAGGTACCCACATCTCTCATTGTGACCCTGATTTAATCACTCTCAATGTTGAGATTTAATAGGTCTCTGCTTCTTCTCTTTTCTATTTTCCTCTTTTGTCTCTTGTCTCTTGAGGAATACATTTATATTTGGAAAATGCAACAGAATTAAAATTCCCCCTGTATAGTAGCAATGATTTTGTCTTTTTCCTTAACAGAGTCCTTGACATTTGTACCCTGGTGTTTATGGCAGCATTATTTACAATTTGCAATGGATGGAGGTGGCATAAGCGTATATCAATGGATGAACAGAAGGGCAAACCATGGCATATACATACAATGGAATATTGAACAGCTACAGAAAGGAATGAAGTCATGTGGCATGGAACTAGGTGAATGAACCTTGACATTATGTTGAGTGAAACAAGCCAGAAACAAAAGGGCAAATACCTTAAGGCCTCAGTAACATAAACTAACTATAATAAACACTGAGAATTGAATTCAAGAACACTGGTTATCAGGGAATAGAACATGGGCAGAGATTGTGCAATCAAAAATAAAGGAGTACAGAATATTCAATAAAGCTTGTTGTAAAAGTTCCTAGATAGTAAGGTCTTAAAGCAGTCACATCTATTCCTGAGTTTTAATTGTTCATTTCTAAATTCTGATGTTGGAGAAGCCATAAAATATCACCAACATGGCTGCCGTGGCTGATGCAAGGCAACACAAAATGGCTGACGGTAATCTGCCCTCTGCCCTAGCAACAATGGTGACCAATCCCAGCCTGACACGTGTCCCTGCATGCTCCCAGCCTATATAAGCCTGTGCACTTTCGCAATAAAGTGGACGCCTTTCACTCACCTCTGAGGGTTGACTCCTGAGTCGTGTGTACTGTGCTGTGTGCTGTGTGCTGTGTGTCTGTGTGACTGACTCAGTATGGCCGCTTACCCCCAGCCATCAGCTACCCAACATTCTGAGAGCCTGAGCTCTTTGTGTTTAACCTGGTAAGTTCCTTGGAACTTTGGTTATCCGTGTGACACCTGAGATTCAGAGTTAGATTTCTGTGGTTCCTAAAAAAGCTGAAAAAAAGATCAGACTTCAATTAGAGATATGATTGGAATGGACCTGGTTAGAACTAATGTAAGCCAGAATACAGCATAAAGGATGATATTGTCTGTATTTTAAAACTTCAACTTCTATCTGAGGCTAAAAGAAGTTTATTTGCTCCAAAATTAAAATTTTTTGTGGCACACTGTCTAATTTAACCTGTCCAGTTAATTTAAACAACCTAATTATATGTAACGTAGAATAATAAATGAGATCATATTATTTTGTACAGGTTAATGTAATAACTGGATATATTCCAGAGTACAGTAGGCAGAAAATAAAAAAGTATTTGAAAAGTCCCCTTGAGGGATTGGGGAGAAATATGGAACTATTAAACTTCCCCACCTGGGGAATTTCTGAAATTCTCTCAAGCATTAGGGATTCCCAATTTAATAAGCTAAGCCCTCAATCTTGATTCTTGCCCTTATGAAACTTATTTCTACAATGGCAAAGCTAGGCCTGCTTTATAATTATGCTTGAGTCACCCTTAGAAAGCCTCTTTTGTTGCTCAGATGTGGCCTCTCTCTTTACGTCAACTCTAAATAAACACACTATTCTCCCCCACTGCATGGGACATGACTCCTAAGGGTGTAAATCTCCCTTCAATGTGTGACAGGACTCCCAGGGATGAGCTTGGCCCTGGCATCATGGGATTAAAAATGCTTTCTTGACCTAAAGGGGGAAAAGCAATGGAACCAAATAAAGTTTCAGAGGCTAATAGATTTCAAATAGAGTTGACAGTTCATTTTGGAGGTTGCTCTTTTGCAAGCTTCAGCCAGATATTACACATTACTATTGTATACCAAGTCCCAACCAACAGTATTTCTGAAAACCCTAAAGAAATCCCTGGGCTTTATAAGTCTTTTATAAGTCTCTATAAAAGTTTTTCTTAGTAAGTGTATTTTTTCAGAAACCTAAGTCTTCCAGATTGATCCTATGCCAGAGAAGCCCTGAAACCCAGAGGTACCAGTCTCTCTGAGAACATCAATCTGTTTCATTCCTATACCCCTTAAAGTCGAAGCTCTTTTCAGCACAAAGAAACTAAAATGGTCATTACCCAGATATCCCTGAAGATTGAGAGTGATCAAATGAGAGGAAGGAGGCATGACTGAGACATAAGGATTTAACAAATGACTATGACTATTAATTCACCATATAGCTATTTCTTTTTAGTTTTTAGTGTATTAGAATAGCCAGAAAGAAGTAACTGAAGTTGTTGAAATGTAATCCAGTAGCTCTGATCTTTGATAATGATTGTATAATTATATAACAAAAAGAAACAAAAAAATGTCAGTTGCTCATGTTTAAATGGATCTATTTCTGGATGGTTTGTTCTGTTCCACTGATCTATATATCTATCTCTGGCAATACTGCATGGTCTTAAAATTAGATACAATGCAATACTAGTGGTCAATAAGGGGTGGGGGGTAAGAGCTGTAGCGTATTTGGGGTTTCTTTTTTCTTTTTAATTTTCTTGAGTAATGTCAATGTCCTAAAAATGATTCTGATTGCGAATACACTACTATGTGATGATACTGTGAACCATTGATTGTATACTTTCAATGGATTATATGGTGTGTGAATTACATTAAAAGAAGAGAGCAAGTCCTTGACTACATTTTAATCCATGGCTGGATCATGTAATCCACTAAATCCTGTAGTAGTTCTCAGTTTTGTTCCTCTATTGTATTTCTATGAAGAAAAATAAAGAGTATTCTTAATGGGTACTAACCTTCACAATCACTTTAAAATATTAATGTTAATTTTCTTATTAATAATTATATTTATAGAGGAAGAATTTAATAATGACTCCTGAAATCTAAATATATGGAGATTTTAATGATGGTACATTCTGTAACATAAGCATTAATCTTTTCACATAATGAACACATTTCATACACATGGAAGTGTATGCAATTGGCTTACTTTTTTTTCAGGTTTGAATCCCTTAAGCTCAATGTCTTTTGTCTTATTTGTTCTTCTTGTTCCTCAGTGCTTAGCACATAATCTGCACTCCCTCGAGGATTTCAGAATGATATGAAGGAGACAATGATTTAAAATATGCAAAATCTGCTGTTTGAAACTCTAGGACATATTTCCATTTTCCAAAATGTTGTTCACTTTAGTGACTCGGGGAAAACATAACTAAATGAGCACCTGTTTTTAGAAAAGAAATTTTCCCCAATTTATACTATTCAACTGACTAGTTCATGAATGCAGCTAAACCCCTGTGCAGACAATAGAGATTTTTATTTGTTTTTGTTTTTCTTTTTTCCCACAACTGGACAGATTTTCATTCTTCTTTCCAATGAATTTTTACCAATGATGTTGTTGGGGGAATTTCTGCTTTTTTTTTTTTCACTTGAGTATTTTATAATTTTGTTGACAAAACCATTGTCTCTCTTATAAAAGTGGCTATTTTTTCCCCATGGTTTGTATTATTTTTATAATAATTTGAATGTGATTTTGTTTACATGGGGACTATTTTTAACAGAAAAGTATGATTCTCTTACTACTATTTCTTCACCTTTAATTATAGGTTGATATGCTATTTATTGGTTGGAAACTTAAAAGATAGTAGTAAATGATATAAAAATATTGATTAAAAAAACTCTGAAAATAGGAGCACAAGATGTTGTATTAAATTACTTCCTGAAGATTTCTTAAAAACCCTTGTGGGTAATTGTTGTAATGATTGACCTTATAAATAGCAATTCATTTATCCTAAGATTGTTAAGAAAATTAAATAAGTTGTTGCATGTAAAATTATTACTCTATCACAAACATTCGATAAATAGTACTTATTATTTGGGTTAAAAGCATTAAAATATGTGTAAATCCATGTGTGAAATTGCACTGTAACCTAACATGTAAATCTCATTCTCCAAGTTGCCTAAACTTTCTAAAATACACACAGAAATAATCAAGTGTTCAGTTATAAAAAAGTATAATTCAATTATTTCAAGATATTTAATTCTAACAGACTAATGACCTGGTTATGTCTGTATAATTAATGGATTTCCTATGGCTTTCCCATCATATGAGGGTGTGCTTCGTCACCTCTTTACTGTCCCTTTAAAAACACTGTCACTACCCAAACATTTCGTCTTAATCATTTTGGAGTATTCACCTCTTTTTATATTATTACTTAAATTCTTCAGGATCCTTCTTTCCATTTCTACATTAAAATCCCTTAAAGCATGCACAGGTGGTTCAGTGGTAGAATGTTTGTCTTCCATATGGAAGACCAAATTCGGTTCCCGGACCATGCATCAAAATAATAATAATAATAATAATAATAATAATAATAAATCCCTTAAAGAATCTTTATGAAGTATTTCTTGGTTATTTCACATGCCGTAACCATCCCTTTGCTCTAAACATCTGTACACATGTGATGTGCCCTCATATAGTTTCAACTGATATTTTAATGTCAGATTTCATTTTATTGGTGTGTTATTTTATGTGTTAATTTTTCTCCTCAGTAATATTGCATGAGTCAGGAAATCAAACGCTTTCCTATAGATCACAGTAGAGAGTCAGATATGCACCAAAAGGGCCATATGTAGATTAGATTTAAGTATGAGAAAAATGAACAGAGGTGGAATGCCATTTTTAGAAGTAATCCTCAAGGAAATCAAGAATTTCCTTGCATTCTTTGCATTCAGGGTGCTGATGTGTATCTCACTTTCGGTGCAAATAACTTCTTCCTTTTCCAATAAAATGTCTCTAACTTCTACTATCCTTTTTTCCTTTTTCTTGCCATATGTGTGTGTGTGTGTGTGTATATATATATATATGGAAAGATCTTAATGTGACTCTGTTGTTTCTTGACTGGCTAGTTTTTTTTTTTTTTAAACATAAAATAAAATGCAACCTTTGGAAGGCTATTCATCTGTCTTCAGAAAAGGTCAAGGGAAGAATGCCATAGAATTTTCTAATGGTTCATCCATCAAAAATGCAGCTCCCCATTGATTCTTCCTGAATTGTCAATTTCCAAAGAGCCTCAGGGATAAACCTCTTTCTGTGAGAAGAGAAATCCTTGATAAGGAAAAGGATGAAGTGATGAATGATTTTTCTAGTATTTTCCTTTGGGAAAGGTGGTCAGCTTGCTCTTAGCCTCAAGCAATAGCCATCCATGAACTACCTTAGCAAAAGGGATTTGTAATAATAATGATAGTTTGAATTTAACAATGGTGGTTTAAGCAAAAAAAAAAAAAAAAAACCTAAATGTTTAACCCTTATAAATGACCTGCCTTGAATAAATGTAGTAAAGCTCAGAAACAAAGTGACTGAATCCAAAGTGAATTATCAAACTCAGTAACATCTGTTGGCTAAATAAAATATTTTTCAAAAGAAGTATAGCCAAATAAACCTCCCATCTGGGTCTGTGAACCAATATAGTAAAATAATCCTTAGTAAATATTCTAGACTTCATCATATCTAGCACTCTAAGATGAGTATTTAATGAGAAAAGTTTATTATGAAATAAACTACATTACACAGAATATTGCTGAAAAATTTTGCAGCTGCTTATTAAATTGGAAAGTGTTCTGATAAATACAATGCTACCTCCTCCTCTAATTTTCAGACTCTCATTTGACATCACCCCCAAATGAATGTTAACATTGTTCAGTGTTTAGACAAGGTTCGGTGGGTCTAGATTCAAAATCGAATTTTCTCTTGTCTAACTTCATGGTTACTAATAGTGGTATAAAGGTGAAATGAATGTGTAGGATATATTTAACAGATGACAGCAAGCCCTGAGGGCACAACAATAAATTGATCCTTCCTCTAAAAAGAGCTCTCTTTCTCTGTCATGCACACAAGTGAACAGGCCTTTAAAATGAAGTGTGGATTTACACAGAAGATGTGAGATGTAAGGTGAGACCGAGGAGAAGGAGGTAGTCAGGGAACTATAATCACACTGTGCTGGTTTGAAAGGACGTATGCCTCCTAGAAAAGCCATGTTTTAATCAAAATCCCATTTCGTAAAGGTAGAATAATCCCTATTCAATACTGTATGTTTGAAACTGTAATCAGATCATGTGATTATCTGATTTAGTCAAGAGTGATTGTTAAACTGGATTAGGTGACAAGGTGTCTCCACCCATTTGGGTGGATCTTGGTTGGTTTATTAGAGTCCTATAAAACAGGAAACATTTTGGAGAATGGGAGATTCAGAGAGAGCAGAGAATGCTGCAGCATAACGAAGCAGAGAGTCCACCAGCCAATGACCTTTGGAGATGAAGAAGGAAAATGCCTCCTGGGGAGCTTCATGAAACCAGAAGCCAGGAGAGAAAGCTAGCAGATGATGCCATGTTTGCCAGGCGCCCTTCCAGCTGAGAGAGAAGCTCTGACTGTGCTTGCCATGTACCTGCTCACTTGAAAGAGAAACCCTGAACCTCATTGACTTTCTTGAATTAAGGTATCATTCCCTGGATGCCTGTGATTGGATATTTCTATAGACTTGTTTAATTGGGATATTTTCTCAGTCTTAGAACTGTAAACTAGCAACTTATTAAGTTCTCTTTTTAAAAGCCATTCTGTTTCTGGTATATTGCATTCCAGCAGCTAGCAAACTAGAACAAACACACACACACACACACACACACACACACACACACACACACACACACACTGGGTCATGGATAGGGAAGCATTTGGATGTTCTACATATTTAAAAAATGCATGCCTGGAGAATAGAAGTTGAGAGAAAGAATTGCCTTGAAAGAACTTAAATATTTCTTGATTTCAAAAAACAGAAGAAGTGAGTGGAATACTTTTGCATTTTGAAATTGAAGATTGTATTATTCCTGAAGATACTAAGTGAGCAACACTGCTGGCATTGAATGAGGCCTCAGCACACATGAGCTGAGTAGCAGAAAAGCTAACAGTATGTGGATGTGCTAGACCAAAGTTGAGATCAAGGAAGACTGGAATTTTTAGTGACCAACTCGAGTAAATTTGGTTCTTTTATCAATATCAAGATTTTTAGAAGGATGCAGGGTTATTTGGGTTTCACCTATGCAAACTGGCTTTCAAATGCTGTACTTTCTCACCTTTGGAAGTTCTATTTGGGTCATTTTATATCCCCCATCTCTCTCCCCATTATAGTTGTGTTTTTCTTTACATTCTTTGGCATATTTATAAAATTAATCATAGCTTTTTCAAATTATTCTGTTAATTTCCCATCTCTCTTATTTTTAGTTACCATGCTTCTCGTGATATTGACTCATACCTTCTTTCTTTGCATGCCTAATAAGTTTTGATCACATTGGATGCTGAAAATTGATCACTTTACATTGTTGAGGTTTGGGTCTAATATTCTTTGAAGGAAGAGGTGACGAGAGACAGGACAATGATCTCCTGACATCAGTTATGCCATAGAAGATGGTTCTGCTAAGTCTCATACCTTACTTATGAAAGGACGATATCTCTGTACATCATTCTTCACCAACAACAAATTTCAAAATAAATTTGTTTTATTTGTATAATTTGTATAAACTCCACAAATTTCAAAATAAAAATCTGTTCATCATCGCTTTTGCTGATAAAGGAATGCTAAATTGTTCATACAGATTAGAATGATAATGTTTGCTTTATATACTGCTAGCCAACTCTGCTTATGAAGAAAAATGTGCATTGCTTGGAAGGAAAGAAATACATATATATATCACAGAAATGCAATGCAAAAGGAAAGAATGAAACTGAATGTGTAGGTCTTTTATCAAAGATAAAGGGGAAATAAATAAAATGTGTAGAGTGGGGAAGAGTAGCAGAATCACTTTCGTTATTTTTCCCCTAATAGCATTTAAAACCACAGGACTTTGCTTCTGAATATAAGGCAGTTTAAAAGGAACTGGTAAATGAATCATTTGACCTTAAACTCTTCAAAGTCAAAGATGGATATATATATTGCCACCACATAGTCAGAAGAATTTTTGAGAATCCTTTCAGGTGTAACTAATTTTATTAAGAAATAGAGAGGTTCTGGTAACAGGGTACAGACAGCCACGTATATACACTGCTTACATGGGTGCTTTAAGGAAGGACAGTTTTTCACAGCTGTTTTTCCCAAGACATAGATGTGTCTTAAGAACCGGTAAAGAGGGCAGTGTCTCCTTCACTTGGAGGCTCATTAAATGCAACCAAATACCATGGTGCATTTTTTTTTTCTGTTTTGCATGGTCAGGCACCGGGAATCGAACCCGGGTCTCCGGCATGGCAGGTAAGAACTCTGCCTGCTGAGCCACTATGGCCCACCCATCATGGTATATTTTTAAAGTACAAATATTATTTTCAGAATATGACAATGTTTCACTTTTCTGCCACGACATAAAATAAAAGTCCAATGCATATAAGAACTAGGAAAGGCAACTGAATTTTCTGTGGACCGCATTTAGAGAAGTCTGGCCAACAGGAACTACCAATTTACCTCGAGTTCCTTTTGTAAAACAAGATTAACCTAAGCAGTCTTAGTTTTGCTGCTCTAAAGAAAAAAGTGTTTTATAAAATAAAAATTTGTACTTCTTAAAAAAATAATCCACAAAACTCTAAAACCAAGTACATCTGAAATTTGCATGTGTGTGATGGGCCAATCTACTAGTGAATGGAAGAAATAAAGGAACAAGAAGGAAGGCAGGCTGGCACGTTGGCTAACTATCCCCTCCCAACAGAAAGACCTAATTGACAATGGCTGCTTCATTTTTCTGTTTTCTTCCTGCAGTTACTTTCTTCGGGAAAAAGATAAACTCTGTGCCCTACTTTTTAGTCAAACCATATATAGAAGCGTCTCACTAGGAGATTTTTGAGGATTATGAAGTGGAGCCTAGAAATGCGTATTAACAGTGTCTGAAGTGTGTGGTGAGAAAGCGAATATATACTATTTCCCTTTTAAGGAAAAGAATCTCCCATGAGTATCACTTGTTCTCTGAATGTACAATTGTTCTTTCTTCAGCAGCTCAGAACAAACTTGGAGTATATGTTCATGCTGACTGACAGGTAAGAGGAAAATCAAACATAAATATAACAAGCTTCCAGAACAGAGGGGAAAAGAAACTTCAGTCTCTTAGACTAAGATTTAGTTCTAGTTTTTGTTTTGTTTTAAGAATATAAGGAACCTGTTCTAATGTTTCAATCTAATGTTCAAATGTTTCTTTTTTAGCCAGGACATATGTAGCATCAGCATGTACACATTTTTTTAACCCTTTAATAAGCTATTAATCATATTCACTGGGATATTGGTCCTACTATCCTCCCATCGATAATCCCTTTGAGGAAGAGAGACAATTGAGACATCTTCAAATTAACTTTGCAATTAACTAAAAATGTTCAGAAGATGCTGGCACTATCTTTCAAACTTTGCAAGATCAATTTATGACTTTTTTTTTTTTGGAGCTTCAGGAGGTCAAAGCTCACTTTTAGGGAAGTCAAGTAATGGTTTTCATGCAGATAATGAAGATAATTACTTTTATAAGTATCACTATCCCCTGGGTAAAGTGCCAATGATGTAATTACTGATTTCACAAAAGGCAGACCTGATATTTGTTTAGCATGGGTTTAAAGATACGGAAATCATTATTAAGAGAACCATTGATGGTTGCTGATGATTTTTATGAGCCATATTCTGTTTTTCTGTTTTCTAAATGTTCTACAGTGAGCATATATGCATTTATGGTTTTATCTTTTAAAAAGATAAAAAACAAAAACAAGACCACCACATTTCACTGGTTCAAAATGGACAGTGAACAATTAAGACAGAGATTAGACAAAATACATCTAAGAAGAGTAGTAACCCATCTTGAGTTAGCTTCAGAAACCCAGTCACTAGACACATGCAAAGCTGGCATTATGTAAACTTTGTAATAAAAGATTCTTTATAAATATTCTTTTGAAAATGCATTCAACCTGCAAATATAGGAAGCAGTATCTCAACTCATGTACTTAGACATATAGAGATATGCACCTATATGGTTGAACACTGAATTGAATTTTCACATTACTTGTAACTTGGATAGATACACATACAGAGATAAAACTGCTTATTGAGTGTCAAATTGTGTGCATATGCGTATGCATGTGTGCATTCACAAACCTGAGTATGTGCATCTGGATTGCTGAATTACAAAATCTGATTAAACTTTACTAAGTAAATTTAATCATTGTCCGAGAAAGATCTATGTAATGTTACCTCCAAAACAAAACAAAACAAACAATTCAGAATGTTTGCTCATTCTCCGATTTTAAAAGGAGTGCACTAAAGCATGAAGTGTTAAGAGTTGCTGCTCCCTCATGGGGCTGATTTATGGTTGAAAAAATTACAAATCTATTCTCCTCCAGATCTAACCTAGACAAATTTCAGAGGCTCAACAAAAGATAGCTAGCAGAATTTGGATCTCAGCCATAGCACTTTTCCAGAGATAATCTTCAAAAATCTCCTGAAAAAATCCATCAAACTCCTAGTTCACAGAATGGTTTCTCTTACTCCACTCCCAGAAATCCCTCTTCGGACTCAAATTCATCTCTAAAACTAGTGTCAAGCAATGTTGATCAAAATTGTGAAGAGAGAAAGACAAAAGGAAGAGAAATGACACACTGCTGGGAAATACATAGAATTGCCCAGATTTTCACTGAACTGAATTTCTACCTTTAGTCTGACATAAACACTGGTTCTAGAAAGACAACATACGGAAAGCAGAGGTGCCTCTTCTCTTGCATGAGCACACGTGCCTGGCATACAGACCACTCCTCTCACCCTTCCCCCACCAATGCAGATCCCTAACCCAGGCTAGGAAATGTGGAGAGGGGAGGAGGAACTTTGTTCCCTGCCTTTAGCCTCTAGATTAACATGAGCAAACCTCAGAACTCAAAAGCACCAGAGTCTGTGTTAGAACACGTAGAAAACATCAAATACTAAGATTTTAAGAGTTGAGGATTTAGCTGGCGTTTATTTCCTGAAACAAAATGCCCATTAAAGTACCTGATACATAACCATGTTCACTAAATGTTTCTTACTGAATGAAGGCCTTAAACAGTATTAACCTCAGATCCAAGGTCCTCCATAGCATGAAGCTCTTGTCTGACTTAATTCACCATCTTAATTCTTTCACTAATTTTAGCCCTTTTTTCTCTCACTTATTCATTCATTTATTCATCCATTCCTTCACAAATATTGATTGACTAGTCTTCATGTGCCAGGTTCTGTGTTAGAAGATAGGGATAGAGCAGTGAGGACAGGAGGTACAGAACCCACTACCAAAGGGCAAAGGTAATCAAATAATCATCCAAGCATGAAATTGCAAACTTTAGCTAGGGCCACAGAGGAAGAGTATGCAATGCTGTGAAATCATTACAGCAGAGGAACTGAGCTAATCTCTGCCATCAAGGGAATAGATCTGAAGGATGAGAATGAGCTCATTAAGACAAATGGTGAGGTCTGTGCATGAGTAGGGGAGGGTGTAAGCCAGAGAGAACAGAGAATCCAAAACTTTGGGCAGATAGGAACATACCCCAAGGAACTGAGAGAACAACAGGGAATACAGGAAGTGCAAAGGAGAGGTTGAAGAGAGATGGGGTGAAATAATGGAGGCTTATCAGCCATGTTAAGGAAAGTGTTTATCAAAAAAAAAAAATTTGAAAAGCCATTGTCTCAGTTTGCCATGTTGTTATGACAAATACTGTACAATGGGTTGACTTAAAAAATGAGAATTCATTGACTCATGGCTTACTACAAGAAGAGAAAATTACCAACCAATCTCTTTAATGAATATAGATGCAAAAATACTTGCAAATTGATCCAACAGCACATAAAGAGAATTATACACCATGACCAAGTGGGATTTATTCCAGGTATGCAAGGCTAGCTCAACACAAAAAAATTAATTAATGTAATACACCACATCAATAAGTCAAAGAGGAAAAAAAACACATGATTATCTTGATTGATGCAGATAAGGCATGTGACAAAATTCAACATCCTTTCTTCATGAAAACACTTCAAAGGATAGGAATAAAGGGGAACTTAAAAGCCCAACGTTAACATAATCCTCAATGGGGAAAGACTGAAAGCTTTCTTTCTAAGATCAGAACAAAACAAGGATGCTCACTGTCACCACTGTTATTCAACATTGTGCTGGAAGTTCCAGCCAGAGCAATTAGACAAGAAACAGAGATAAAAGGCATCCAAATTGGAAAAGAAGAAGTAAAACTCTCACTGTTTGCTGATGACATGATACTCTATGTCGCAAATCCTGAAAAATCTATAGCAAAGCTACTAGAGCTAATAAATGAGTACAGCAAAGTGGCAGGGTATAGTATCAACACCTAAAAATCAATAGAATTTCTATACACTAGTGATGAGCAATCTGAGGAGGAAATCAAGAAAAAATTCCATTTACAATAGCAACCAAAAGAATCAAATATTTAGGAATAAATTTAACTAAGGATGCGAAAGACCTATACACATTGATTCATGGCTTTGTGGTTTGAAGTCCAAAGTGAAGAAATCAATGTGTAAGATTTCTCTTCAAAGTCTGTAACATTCTGGTGCTGGCTGCCCACAATCCTGGGGTTCCTGGGGTCCTGGGCATGCATCCCTTCCTCAAGTCATGTGACCATGTCATCTCCTTTCTTTTCCAGGTTCTGTTAATTACTGGCTTCTGATGACTTTAGGTTTCTGGCTCCTCCCCATGATGTTGTCTCAATGTATCTGAGTTTCTTCCATTCCAATATGCGGATTAAGACCAGGCCTTGTTGGGTCATACCTGAACTCAAAATAACATCTTCAGGCGGGCAATGGTGGCTCAGTGGCAAGAATTCTTGCCTGCCGAGCTGGAGATCCAGGTTCGATTCCTGGAGCCTGCCCATGCCAAATAAATAAATAAATAAATAACATCTTCAAGAAACAATGTTTATGATTGGTTCACACCCACAAGAATGTGGAATAAGATAAATACTATGTCTAAATTGGGGTACATAATTCAATCCACCTCTGCCACTGAAGCATTTTAAACATAAGAAAGATATCAGCTTTTAAAAAGGATGCTCTAAGTACAAATGCAGAATAACTGAATGAGACAAAAATGAGTACATAAAACAAAAGGTGAGAGGTAACTACACAGATAGCACAGTGGCAATGGGGATAAATGTATACAGAGCTGGTTAGGAGGTAAAATCAATGGAGATTTAGTGATGGATTGAATAGGGGTGGGTAGTAAGAGAGAAAAGTATTGACATATCTCCCAGATTTCTGACTTGGACAATTAGATATCAATTTTCTAACTGTGATAAGGATCTTAGAAGAAGAGCAAGTGTAAGGAGGATAAGGCTAAGTTTTGGTTTAGACATGTTGAGGGTGAAGTGTCTTTGATACCCCCAGGTGGAACAGTCAGATTGATAGGTGGAAATACTTGCCTGAAGCTTTGAAAAGGGGTTTGGAATTAGAGATCTCAACTTGCAAACTGTATGTGCATAGATGATAATTGAAAACATATGTTGGATCAGGTCACCTTAGTGAAGGAACCTATGGTGAGAAGTTTTAGGACAAATCCTTGAATTAGCCTCTTATTTAAAGGCTAAGTAAAGAAATATAAATCAGTAAAAGAAAAAAAAAAAAAGACCAAGCTGGAGGAAGACAATTCATAAAAGTAAAACTGTTTAGCATGGTATAAGCCAAAGAAAGAGTATGGTCCAAAGGAGAAAACAATGACCAACTATATTAAATGCAGCTGAGAGCAAAGAAAATGATATATGAGAAACAGCCTCTAGCCTTAACAACATTAAAGTGACAAAGATAGAAATGAAATGGAATACCCACACACATATAGATAATATATATAAACAGGGAGTGGGAGGATAAGAAGTGGAGTATAGACTGCTCTTTGAAGAAATGTGGCTGCACAGTAGCCAAAACAGATAGGGAAATAATGGAGGTGGAAGTGAGACTAGGGGAAGCATTTTCTTTTATTAAATGAAAGGACATATTTAAGAATGCTTGAATCGTGATGGGAAAGAAGACTCTTTAGAGAAAGAAGTTGAAAACAAAAGAAAAAGAATGAATAATTGATATCATATGTTCCTCGGAAATCTATTAGGAGTGGGATCTGGCGCACAGATGGGGAACTGGCCCACTGGAAAGGCTGGATGGAAGAAAGCATGGGACAAATTCAGATCTAGGTACAAGTTCTCAAGCTCCTTGTAAAGACCTGTGGAAGACACTTAGTGCCAGTATAGCTGCCACTGGCTGGCCAGGAATTTTTTTAATCCTTAGGTCAGTTTAGCAACCCTCTTGTATTATGATGGGCTCTGGAGCTGTAGCTTGGTTTTGCAAAGAAAACTCTGCAAAGTCTTCTTAATGCAGTCCCTCAGAGTGCAGTCATCACAGAGAATACCTTTAAACTTATTCAGTTTCCATGTGCAGCTTCCTTGGGTTTCAACCTGTCCCTGGGAAAAATTCCCAAGACATGCAGATTTATACATACATTATATACAGGTGAGATCATCTCACCAGTAAAGGGGAAGAGAAGGTGGGTGAGTAATTTCTCTTGTGTTGTCAGGAAGCATGGCGAGGGGGTAGAGGTTGATGTTCTCTAGTCTTCTGTGGAGAAGCTCATTTCCTGGAACAAATGAAATGCAATCATATTTCCCACTCAGAAGTTGCTCCCTGCCTAGACACACACACACACACACACACACCATAAGATTTCCTTATATTTCTTTTGATAGTATTAAAAATCCAAGTCACAATATTTCCAGGCAGAACAGAATGATGCTCGGGGATCCAAGGTGGGAAGTGAAATCAAGAATTAAATGTCATATGCATTTGGCTAGAGAGATTAAAAGAACGAAAGAGTGGAACACAAACTAGACAAGGCTGGAAAAGTCAATGCTTACATTTTGATGTAATTTCTGCAAAATAGCCCTTCCTTTAAGTTCTCTGATTTCTACATGCTGTCTTTTGACCGCTCACTGACTCACTTGCTCAAAATGAGAGAGCTTTCTTACATTCCTCTCTTCTATGAGCGTTGGTTAACATTCTACAAAAGGACATGATGATAGCATCTACCTCATGGATAGAATTCCTCGTGGGCGTAGTGTCCCAGTTATCTAACTGACTCCTCCCTGCCTCAGTGTCCTCATCTGTAAATAGAAACATCATAAGACTATTGAGAGGACTATGTGAGAGAACATGGAAAGTGCTTAGGACAGTGTCTGATATATAGTAAGGACTCCATGTTGGTCATTATTAATATTAAACATTTCCTTAAGGAAACCACATACAACAGACTTTGATGAACCAGGAAGCATGAAACTATACAGGGACATGGAGCTATAACAGCCAATCAGGAAAGGTAGCCTAAATGGGCAAAAAAAGTAGGAAATTTAACTGATACTTGCTAATCCTCAATCTGTGTTACATAGCTCTCATAATCTCATTCAGCTTTTACAACAACCCAATTAAATGGTTATTCTTAGGTCCAGTTTACAGGTGAGGGAATAGAGAATGAATAAATTGTCCAAAAATCATACAACAAATCAGTAAATAAAACCTGGGATTTGAAACCAATTTAACTCCAAATCTTGTGGTCTTTCTGCCAAATTCCCCTTCCCCTTATAAGCAGCTTAAAAGGAAGTTCATTGAGCTAAAGACATTGATATTATAAAGGCCTTAAAAATATCAGAAGATGATCTAAGCAAGGAATCAATATAGAGGAACTCAGTCATAGGGACAGTGGTTAGAGTACATGAACTGTGGTCTCAGAACAATAAGAAGAGGGGGAAAAAGAAGGCAAGCCCCAAAGAATTTCGAGTACCATACAGGTTACAAGATAGGGAACCAGGTAGGGAAAGGCAAGGCAGACTTTAGTTCTGCAACCGGGGTAGAAGGTCTGCTCACAGGGGACCACCTAGCAGAACTGAGGCACAAGGATGGCTTGATGCTGAGCCACCAAGTTCCTAAGCTCAGTAGACTGATTTTTCCAAGAGTCTGTGGGAGTAGGAAAGGGCAACTTTAACTCAGGGGCTCCAAAGGTGGTGGAAAGAAAGGCTCAGCCTAGACATTACCTTGGTCTTCCACATAAGGCTACCATGAGCCTCAAGTCTCCCCTTGAGTAACTACCTCAGCCAGAGATGAAAAGGCTCGATTTACCCACAAAGTAAATCTATTATGATTTGTTTAGTACCTGTTATACTCAGAGTATTATGGGGGGTCCCATTGGAAACTGGTAAGTTTATCCCATTGGGAGTATGGTGGCCTTGCCCAGTATTGGGATAAAGAACTGGCAGCCTCCAATCAGAGGAAGTACAGTACATGCAATGTGACCTATTTGGGCATCTCAAGAAGCAATCTGAGGAAGAACTGAATGAAAACATCAGCGAATACAGAAAAAGTAACTTAGGAGAGAAAATGTGATAAAAGATGAATGAGAAAATGAAATCCAAGAGACAGGCAAGTCCATATACAGAGACATGGTTGAAATGGTTCAAATACAGCCATAAACAGAGACATGGTTAAAAGTGTGGGTACAGAACCAAGCAAGAGAGGGCAATCTCACTAGTCAGCATTTGAGAATAGCAGAGAGTTTGAGGATCAAGAACTGAAGAAATTGAGTTATCCTAGAATCCAGGGTTGTATGGATTTTTTGTTTTGTTTTTATGATTTGTTTTTTAATTTTCAGAGGAATGTGTGATCTTTGTAGCAATTTTGGAAACTATGAAAAAGCACAATAAAGAAAACAGGAAGTATCCACAAGCCTATCACCTAGAGATAATTACCATTTTGTGGTTTCTTTCTACACAGACTTTTTTCTGTATAGATATTTTAACAGTATTCTTATCATACTATGTGTGTTTTTTTTTGAATCTCCCTTTTACTTAGCATGATACTCTGAATAATTTTTTCCTCTTTATTTTGATTGCTTTTGCTATTCCATCATATAGAATTACCATAATCTATTTGATACAGTTTCTGTTGGTGAACATTTTGGTTTGTTCTCTTTTGTTAAATAGGATCATCCTGTTAAAATCTAAAATGTAGATAAATCTTTATGCATTTTTATGCTTTGATATGCAATTTCTGGGTCAACAGACATTCACAGCTAAAAAAAAAACTATGCTAATTTATATATCTTGGGGAATTATTCTATTGATTTTGGCTCCAGCAGCCTAAGATCATTTACTTGTCCAAGAAACATTTAAAGGAAATGCTATCGTACATACAGAAATAATTAAGTCAAGGCACCTAACCTCAAAGGGCTTGGTATCTGCAGACCTATAGTACCATGTTACCAATATAACAAAACTCAGTTCCAAGTACTTTGCAATTTTATTTGGAAGCCTCTGTCAGAATCAGGGGTTCTTAAGTATAAGTATCACTTCTCAAACTAGACAGAAGATGATGTAGAGGCAGTAGCACTGTCTTGAGTGCTTTCAGTTCCTGATCTTGAACTAAGCTCTGTTCTTAACAAACTGAATAACTTTGGGTAAGTTCTTTCATGTCTTTGAACCTCAGAATTCTCATTTCAAATATGCTATGATTCTAATGTACCATGATTCTGAGTATGGAACTTAAACTACTGGTGGGGAAATTCAGTGTTGTTGTTCCTTGAAATGTTTACAACTAATATCATGAAGAAAACTTTTGGATAATGTGTGAGTCACATTTAAGTTCCTGAGGGGCCGACTGAAAGTTGGGTAAAAGTTTAATATTATATGCCAAAAAAAAAAAAAGTGACAGAAAGAAAAGGGATAGATTGAGACCACATGGCTACAGAATCACCCACCCTAGGATTCTTCACATTTCCCACCGTGACCAAGCTGCTGGATTAGAGGAGGGGCTGTGGCTGAGGGCACACTGCCTGGAACAAAGGGAATATGACCAGAATCACTTTTCAATCTAAGGGAGATGAACCCAAATGATCTTTCATCTCTTAAGTTCTTAGATTTAATTGATCGTAGCAAGTCTAAGAAAATTGTGAATGACTGCTGCTAAGTCTTTTAGGACTACTGTCTTGTGTTAATAGAATCTGGAAATTCCAAAGGTCCGAGAAGGGCTACTGAGTACCACACTGTGGAGAAATCGGGAACCATGGTGCTTCTTCACTGTGAATCACACTCATAATGACTGCTCCAATGTTTTATATGAGCACATTCTTAGTCTATCTCCAGCCTACATTCCACCTTCAACTAAGGGTTCCCAACATCCTTGCCCCTCCTGTCCCCTTCTATAATATAATTACTACTCTTCAGCCCCACACAATGCTTCCTCTCTCCTAATTGACTTCAATCTTTTATGCTGTTCATTGGCAAATTTTGTTTCCTTCTTCAAATTAATATCCTTTTCTATTTGATCAATTTAAACTTAATGAACCAGCCCAATTGTTTCCTTCCATGAAAAAAAGTCTACTGTTTTGTCTCAAGCCTTATAAACAACAAGGAGGGGCCATGAAAAGAGTGCATGGCCAAACTATCGAATCTTAATAGGGAAATGAGAACCTCTATAAGACACACACACACACATCCTGCTCACTTTCTTATATTCCCAAAAGCTTCAGGGACAAATCTGCAGCAAGCCACTTGAAAATCAATGAAAGGAATCTTTCAGATCAACCTGTAGATTTTGCTCACACAAATATCTTTTTTGAGGGATCTACCAAATCTTTATCCTCAGCCAAAGTTTTGAAACTCAGCCTGAGTTTCAAAGCCAAATATCTCATATCCTGCTATATAACCCCACTTGCTTATCTCAAGTTACCTTAAGGTCGACATACCTGAATAAGTTGAAAACCTGAAACAGACCCATACTGAATTGTGCTGTTGTAGGGAAATTGTCAAATAATGCTTAGATCAGATGCATAAAGGTATGTCATGATTTTAAACGGACTATTTATATGAAATTCAAGGTTATTATTGCAGAGAAACTAGAAATTACTAAACATATGAGAGAATTTCCAAAAAAGTTAGGCTGATTAAACACAAGAAGTTTTGTTAGAATTGGTGGTGATGATTCTAACACTGAAAATCAACTATTAGCCAGCAGTCTTTCTGGGCGTAGTGGGAAAATGCAGTCTTGTCCAAGAAACAGTGTGGTCAACCCTACCAATCAAGAATGTCATGGGTGCAGGAAAATCCCTAGGTAGTTACCTTCGCTTTGAAAAAAGAAAAACCAAAGGAATGTCATAATAAACATTTAGAATGAAAAAAAAATCATTTTTTAAAATAAAAATAATTTGCTTCCTTCTATCTATAAACTTCAATAATAGACTCATTATTAAAAAGCTAACTGGCCATGAATCGGGTTATAATTTTAAATTCTTCAATTCTCCTTTTAAGAATGGTGTTTTGTCCTAGAATGAGCTGAGACTCAGCATCAGGGGATTGAGAAAACCTTCTCGACCAAAAGGGGGAAGAGTGAAATGAGACAAAATAAGTGTCAATGGCTGAGAGATTCCAAACAGAGTCGAGAGATTATCCTAGAGGTTATTCTTATGCATTAAATAGATATCACCTTGTTAGTCAAGATGTAGTGGAGAGGCTGGAGGGAACTGCCTGAAAATGTGGAGCTGTATTCCAGTAGCCATGTTTCTTGAAGATGATTGTATAATGATATAGCTTTCACAATTGTGACTGTGTGATTATGAAAACCTTGTGTCTGATGCTCCTTTTATCTACCTTATCAACAGACAAGTAACACATATGGAATAAAGATGAATAATGGGGGAACAAATGTTAAAATAAATTTAGAGTGAAATGCTAGTGATCGATGAGGGGTGGGGGGTATGGTATGTATGAATTGTTTTCTGTTTTCTTTTTATTTCTTTTCCTGAATAGATGCAAATATTCCAAGAAATGATCATGATGATGAATATGCAATTATGTGATGATATTGCGAATTATTGATTATATATGTAGAACGGAATGATAAAAAATTATGAATGTAATGTTTGGTGTGGTTTTTTTTTGTATTTAAAAAAATTTTAAATTAATAAAAAAAAATCCAAAAAAAAAAAAGAATGGTGTTTTGAATGATTTAAATGAATGGTGTTTTGAATGATTTAAATGAATGGTGTTTTGAATGATTTAAATTTACATTTAAACAGTGAGTTTTAAGCAAATAATAATAATAATGTAAATGATTACTCATCTCAAAACCACTTTATTATTTTTAACATCATTAAAAAAAAAAACCTGGAGTACCATGTGATTAGCCCAGTACAGTAAACTTAAAGAGAAATATGATTCCCTTTAGCACAATCTGTTGGTTAAGGGCTAACTTCCAATCACAGATAGAGGTGAAAATTTTTCTTCTAGTTCAGTAATAGCCTATTCTGATCTATATTCATCTATTTCCCAATAATCTGCCATTATATTCAACATTCGCAGGGTGTGATGAAAAGTTGTTTACTCAGTTCAGTCCTAAGATATGGGGTACTGATAGGAGTTATTAATACCACTTATCATCACAAGTTACTATCTTGCAAAATACTTGAATCATGTTTCCACATGGTTACCAAGGAGGGGTTATGAAATGCCACAGGCTAATTCTCCAAATGAACATTACTTATGTAAGTCACACATTCTGCATAAGGTTCTGGAAGAGAAGCAGAGTTATATAATAGGAAACAGAGGAAGTTTCACAAGATTGCCACTCGCCCATTTGGACAGTCCAAATGTTTGTCTTTCCATTTTCCTCACCCAGTGGTTTCTAAATAATTCACATGTCAGCTGCACAGATAGCATTAACATTGTTATGGATTTTGACCAGTTGCCCCAAATTCCAATATAATCATTGATCCATATGTCCTATGAAATTAGAGATAGAGAAGAGAAGACCTTTCCAGGGAAGGAGGCCAAACTGCTATAGCTTGCTTTCTTATTGGGACCAATCTGGAAAGTGAGATATCTACTCTACCCTTATGATGGTGAGATTTGGAAACATCAAAAATTTGAGAGAGCAGAGCAGACTGTAAGAATTATAGAACTCATTTAGAAGACTGGCAGGGGGCAGTGTAGGATGAAGCAACCTTCTGAATAGAAGTGATCCAGATATAATTTGGCACACTTTTAATGATCTAATTTATCTACATAAATTGCTTTTATAGGTGGTTTACATGCTAAGGCTAGATGCTCTAGTCTCATAATAAAAAAAAGCAAAACTAAATTTGTGAGTCTCACGTACACTAAGAATAAATAAAATTATTTGAAATTGAGATTAATTCATGAGCACATACCCTTGGTATGTCTGTGTAGCAGTAAAATTGCAATGACTAAAGTTGTCCCATCTCTACTGGTTGTGAGTCAGTCAAGGGAAAATGTCTTGAAGGTTTAGCTGATTTTATGTCCACAGTGGTTTGAAAGGTGCGTCACCTTTGAACTTAGAGATACAACCTAAAACCCTGAGGGAAAAAAAGCATGTAATTTATCACCTACATAGTAATGGTGTGGATATAATGTGAGCCATCAGGCTTTGCCCCGTAGGAAAAAATAGATTATAATCTTTACTCCAAGGGCTTTAGCCTGATATGGGGCCTAGATTATTCGTGTGATAATATACTTGATTGAAATTACATTGCAGAACCTTATGAGAAATAAGATGTGAACTGAAAAGTATATATTTTCTGTAGTTTACTTCCATTATTGACTCTTCAAGATTGTTTTGGTTTCTCAGCTGTTGAAACAAACACTGTACAATGGATTGGCTTAAAGCAATGGGAATTTATTTATTGGCTTATGGTTTCGAGATTCAGGAGAAGTCCAAAATTGAGGTCCCAGAGATTTGGACACGAGCATGCCTTTTGTGGGAGACATGATTCAAGAAGTACCATCTTACTTAGCATTTGTGTTCTTGCTTAAAAGCACTCACAGTAATTACTAACTTGGGACTAGTTGATTAGTTAGCAATGGTGGGCATGGTTTAGCATTTCAAATATGCCAATAGTGTATTCTACAATAAATGTTTAAGCAGCTTAAATGAAATATTTGATTAAATGCTGATTTGTTTTAAAAGCACATATTCCTCAAGGAGGAACAGTAATTAATCTTGATGCTTAAAGTAGAAACAAGTTTGTAATTTCCTCAAATAAGTGATGAGTGCTAGAGCTCTGGGAGTAGAAAGAACTAGTAACCTGTGTCTTGCGTGAATAACCAAATAATACCTATGCCTCAGGTTTCATTGGTAATTTAATTTCAGACTGATTTAGAGAGAATTTGACAGTTTCAGTTAAACTGATAATCAATAATCCTTGTAAAACATAGACTTTTCTTAAGAATTTTTTAAACATGGACAACCATTTTAACCAATATCTTGAAAAGGTATCCAGAGATCTGAATTCAGTGAAATCAGTTTTATGCTTTCCTCCTGGAAAACTTGTGTACTGTTTTTTATTTTTTATTTTTTGGCCTTCCATCTATAGAGTGAATGTTCAATAAATAGCCAGTTATTAAAGTCTTGTATCACTGTTCATAAGGACAGGAAGCATTTATTTATTAAGCAGCTAAAGTTAAAGCTGGCAGGTTCTTCATATATGTTATCTAGTTTAATCATCATGAAATCTCTCTAGAGTGAGATACTATCCCTATAAATGATATAGAACCCAAGACACAAATGCTCAAATATTTGTCCAGAATAAGTAGCATAATGAGGACTCCCACTGAAGCCTGGAACCACAAAGCTACTTGCTCCCACAGTACCTGCTTGAAGTGTCCTGTTCCCTAGGGGTTTGCTAGAAAAGGGCAGTGTGGGAGGATGTGAGGAATTCATGAGGACAGAAAGCACCAGCGGGAGAAACATGAGAGAACCTTAAAGGTTAGTTTCCCCAATGGGGGAGAGCCACAGAATGGAAAGAAGCTTGATGCAGACTAAAAGTCAAATCTAGAAAGCAAAGTTCTAGAATAGATTTAGCTAGAAAGAACATGGTTATGTTAAATCCAAGCAGGGACTAGACTTTATTCATTTATATATACCTTATTGCTATCTTATTGAAGGTCAAATAGCACTGGTTAGTGGTGCTAATATTGATGGAAGATGAGTAGTGTATACATCATTGGAATATATATATTAATAAACAGTCTATTGTGCCATTCCTCTGTAAGACACAAGAGAAAAAACATACATGGACCTTGCTCTCAACTAATTTACAATTTAGATGGAGAAATGAATAATGTCTGAAATAATGGAGGACAAGAGCAAGCAGTAACTCATTTATTTGCTTCTTCATTCATGGAATCCCTGTTTTGCACAATAAATAGATAATGCTGAAGGAACATATATTCCATTTGTTAAATTGGAACACATGAGGAGCTCTTTTATTCCCCCAAAGTGTTTTAAATTTAAAATTACATAGAGTATAAAAATAGGTTAATCTGATTAAATTGATTGCCAAATTCAGGTTAAATAAATAAAGGAAAAGAAATATTATTAATTTTAGGTTATGAAGGCATTTACATTTTTACTTTCGGCTAAAATGTCTTTTTTGTTATACAATGATGTAAACACTTAATTTTTATGAAGTCCACAGTTACCTGCTTTAGGGATACAGATTGTTTCTTGCTAAGTACACAACTGATTGAATATTTTTATTCATTTGAATAGAAGTTTCCACACTTTATAAGTGTATGTCAAACAAAAATACCCCAGCAGAATGCCTTTGAGGATCGCTGAGAGCACACTATTAGAGTGGGTGTCGATATTAACTTTTCACATAAATCTACTCACGCTTAAGTTAGGATATTGGGCATATGGTTTGTGGAAATATTTTTTGTGCATTTGCATAAGACATACAAGTTTTGGAAGAATGACCATTTTAATCAGGCTGACTAACTGAGATGAGAAGAGGGAGGTGTGACCATCTGTTTAGCTTAGACTTGATTTTATTTAGCACTTGCAGAAAAAAATTTAGATTTGAGCCACTTCTGAACCAAAGAAATAAAAAGAACCTGTCTAGGAATGTGTCCTTCTTAAAAGAAAGGCAAGGCTAAGTTAAAAATGACATACACACACACATTCTTATACACAAATCCTGTATCTTTTGATGCCTAAACTCATTGAATTCTGTAGTTCATTTGAGAACTCTCAGTCTTGATTTTAACATTCTAAGACAATATTAAATACACATCCTAATATTTGCTGATTAAAAAAAATCAGCAAATTTTATTGCCTTTATTTTTAAAGGCAATAAAGTTACGATTAAAGGCATAAAGGCAAAAAAAAAGTGAAATCATTATGTGCAATTATAATAGAGACTTCAGAACTGAGAAAGGCAGTTATATAATTTGCCCGTTCATAAGTTATTTACATAAATGGTTATAAATGGGGCACTCTGTTCCCTAGGAAGAAATATATCTCTCTACATTAACATGACATGAAAATAAAGTGAATTAAATTCCAAGTTATAGTTCTTCGCTTAAAGAATACCTAAGACATAGTAGATACTCAATAAATACCAGTTGAGTGAATTAAGCACATTCTATTCCTAGTTTCTTGAAGATTTTTTTGATAAGTAGATTTTAACCAAAAGTAGATTTTGTACTTAAACAGATTAGAGATTAGTCTGAGGCTTTGTCCTGTAGTTCTTGAGATAAATTATTTGATAAATTGTCTGATATTGAAGTGTCCTTACATTCCTGGTTAAATACCCTTGTGACTGAAATTTTCCCTTCTTTAATCTGTTCTTTGCATTCTCTCTCAATCTCAGGTACACATACACACACACATGCATTCGCACTCACACTCACACTCACACCTCTATCTCTCCTTTGTCAGTTTTATTGGATATTTAATTATTAATCTTTCCAAAGACTCGGCTTTTGGATTTTTGAATCATTTTGATTCAAAATTTTTTAATCATTTCTGTCTTTTGTGGTGGTGTCACTATATCTGCTACTACTCTCTTTCTCTTTTAGTTCTTTATTTTATTGAAATCTTCTTTATTATCCCCTTCCTTCTTTTTACTTTTATACCCTGGTACTACTCGTTTCTTCTGGCTCTTTGAGTTGAAAACGTAGCTTAGTTGCTTTCATAATAAACTTATAATTTACCATCTGAGTATTGCTTTAGTATTGCCTCTCAAATTTTGACATGTAACACAGTTTTTCTAATTTACTTATTATTTCCTTTTTTTAATATGTTTTGGTTGGTATCTTTGGTCTGTTTTTGGTTGTATTGGTATGATTTTCATTTTTAGAAACATGGATTTCTTTTTAAGCTTTCCATTTGTAAATTATTTCTAACTGATTGCACTTTCATTAGACTGATATTTCCTTCCCCCTTAAACATATAAAGATATGCAGAGTACAATGGTGAAGCTAAGCCTACTTGTAATTATGCCTGAGAGTCACCAGCGAAGAACCTCTTTCGTTCCTCAGATGTGGCCTCTCTCTCTAAAGCCAAACTCTGCAAATACACTCATTATCCTCTCCCCTACGTGAGATATGACTTCCAAGAGGGCAATTCTCTTTACCAACATGGGACATGACTTCCAGGCATGAACCTGGCCCTGGCATTGTGGGATTAGGAAAGCCTTCTTGTCCACAAGGGGGGAAAGAAATGGAAAAAAAAGTAAAGTTTCAGTGGCTAAGAGAGTTCACATACAATTGATTGGTCATTCTAGAGGTTACTCTTATAAAAGCTTCTGCCAAGTATTGCAAATTGCCACAGTATGCCAAGCCCCAATCAAAAGTATTCCTGAAAACCCAAAAGAATACCAAAAGCTCTATTTAAGACTCTATAAAAATTTTATTTAGTAAGTTTACGTTTTTAGAAACCTAAGGCTTCCAGATTGTTCCTATGCCTGAGAAACCCTGAAACCCAAAGGTACCAATCTATCCAAGAACATCAGCAAGCTTCACCCCTCTACTCCACCTCTTTCCAACATGAAGAAGTTAAAATGATCATTGCCCAGATATCCCTGAAGATTGACAGAATGAATAAATGAGAGGGAGGAGGTGTAGCTGAGAAATTAGGATTTAGCAAATGATTATAACTACTGAACCATCATAAAGAAGTTTCTTTCTAATGTTATTAGAATAGGCAGAAAGAAATACCTGAAGTTGTTGAACTGTAGTCCAGTAGCCTTGATTTTTTATAATGATTGTATAACTATCTAGCTGTTACCATATGATCATGTGATTGTAAAAACCTTGTGACTGATACCCCCTTTATCCAGTGTAGGGGTAGATGAAAACAAAATAAATATATTCCTGAAAATAATAATAATGCTAATAACAGATTGAGAATATGGTAGAAAAATATCCCTACATAAATTATGGACAATAGTTAATAGTACTATTTTAATAATCTTTCACCAATTGTTAAAAAAAGTAGAATTACAAAAAGTGTTATCAATTTTAACACATTTATCATACCAATGCAAGTGTTAATGCTGAGGTGATACATGGGAATCCTGTATTTTCTGCATGATTGTTCTGTAAACTCACAATTTTTTTTTTAAAGATATGCACGGTAGCCTGTTCTTTTATTGTAAATGTTATGTATGGGCTGAAAAAGTATGGATTTACTTTTTGCGTATAAAATTATATGCATACATGTAACTGTTTTCTGTTTGTTTAAGTTTATAGTCATCATTTCTATCTTTTGTACTTTTATTTTTTTTACACTTGGGTTGAAATTTTCCGAACAAATATGTTAAAATCTCTAAATACCATCTATTTTCCTTAAAATGATTTTGTTTCCTTCTACACTTTTAAACTATATTGTTCATGATTGTTTCACTTTCTGATGCCTTTCCCCAGTATGCACATTTTTTCTCATAATTATTTTTGCATTAAATATTATTTTTGCATGAAAATTGCTGCTTTTTCATTTGTTTAATTTTGCCTGGTATATCTGCCAGTCACAACATACTGTAATTTTCAATATATCTGAAAATATATAAATTTTTTTGAGGGGGCGCATGGGCTGGGAATCAAACCCAGGTCTCCTGCATGGAAAATGAGCATTCTACCACTGGTGCACCCTAATATTTCTTAATATTTTTAATACATCACACAATTAACATATTGCTGGATCATTTTCCCCTCATGAATTCCATAAGCCTATATTTTTATTGAATGTGACACAAATACATGTATTACAATCACAATTATATTGAAATGTATCTTTATCTTTTCAACCATATTTTCTATTTACTATATTTAAATATTTTTTGCATTTATTTCTTTTTAATAGGCATAGTAAATTTTCTTATTTGCCTTAAAATTGATTACTTTTATTTCAATTATTCTGTAGTTGCCACTGCTATATGTCTGTTTCTCCATAAAATTAAAAATAGAAATATCCATTATGATATATGTCATAAATGTATGACTTAAAAAAATAAGGATAAAAGAGATATACACCACCCTGAGTCAATAATAACACATTGCCAATGATTTTTGAATCACCTGTTTGGTATTTTCTAGTTAAATACTCCTCCACATTCCCATGAATTGCCACCACCTTCAATTATGTGTTTGTTTTCCACATATTTGTACAGTTTTGCTAAACATGTAAGGCTTTATATAATGTTGCTTAGTTTGGATGTTGTTGAAATTCATATAAATGGACTCCTGCTCTATGTAACTTGCCTTCTTTTTTGCTTAATATTATGCTTTTGAGAAGCATCAATGTTGATATATATATATATATAGGTATTACTTTTATTTTCACTTATGCATATCTGTACCTATTTCTTTTATGTAGACATTGTTATTTGTAAATAACTTTGCCAATCTGGTGGGTAGAAAATGATATCCCTTTTCAATTTTTAAAGTTGTAGTTCATGTATACTGATGAGAGAGAATATACTTTCATATGCTTTTTTGGCATCCATCTAAGGTGTTTGATTCAATGAATATTAATAGTTCTATACATGCATGAAACCACTACCTCAATCCAGACACAGAACATTTTCATCTCCCACAAAAGATTGCTAATGCTCCATTTAAGTCTATTGCTCTTTCAACACCCAGCCCAAGATAACAATCTGGTTTCTGCTGTTAGGGATATGTTTGCATCTTCTAGAAATGAAATTGAGCAGTACATATTCTTTTACGTCTGTCTTCATTCATTTGGAATAGTGTTGAGATTTATTTAATTTGTTGAGTTATTAGTAGTTCATTTCTTTTTATTGCTGAGTAATATTAAATTATATAGATATACTACATTCTGTTCATCCATACAGGTATTGTGAGACATTTGATTTGTTTCCAGCTTTTGACTATGGTAAATAAAGATGCTATTAGCACAGATACACAAGATTTCATGTGGATGTGTGTATTTTCTTTCTCTTGGGCAAATTTCTATGAGTGGAAGAACTTGACTGCATGGTAAATGGATGGTGTTCTTGTTCTAATAGCGACTCTGAAATAGAATCCATGTAATACAATTCACACATTTAAAGATACAATTATTTTTATATTGTGCAGCCATCACTCTAAGAAAGAAATCTTAAACCCATTAGAGTCACTCCCCATTTCTTCCCAATTCTGGGTAACCTACTAATCTATATTCAGTCTCTATAGTCTTGCCTTTTCTGGATATTTCATATAAATGGAATAATACAACATGAGGTCTTTTGTGACAGGCTTCCTTCACTTAGCATATTGTTTTACAGGGTTGGTCCTTATCATAGTATGTATCAGAACATCATTTCTCTCTACTGCCTAATAATATTGTACGGTATGGCTAGACCACAATTTATTTATCCATTTGTCAGTTGATGGGCATTTGGGTTATTTCTATGTTTGGGCTGTTGTGAATTAGCTGTTCTGAACATTCTTGTACAATTTTTGTCTAGTTATACATTTTCATTTCTCGTAGGTATACACCTTGAGGTTGAATTATGGGTCACAATGTAACTACACTTAACCTTTTAAAGAACTGCCAGGGCATTTTAGAGAATGCTCTATTTTACATTCCAACCAACAAGATACGAGTGTTCCCGCTTCTCCATATGTAAATGGACATTTAACTTTTTAAAAACTGCCAAAGGAATTGTACCATTTTACATTCTCACCAGGAATGTATGAGAATTCTTTTGCTTCCTGGCCAACATTTGATATGGGGTTTTGTCATTCTAAAATATATGTGGTTGTGCTTCATTGTGTTTGAATTTGTGTTTCCTTGGTAAATACTGATGTTCTGATGTGCTCTCTATTCTGTATCTTCTTGAGTTGAACTGATTTTGGAACTTTCTTCATTTCTAATGGAAACATTTAAACTTGTAAATTTTCCTTTAAACAGCTTCATTTGCATACCACAAATATTGATGTGCTTTATTTTCCTTATCATTCAATTCAATATTTCCTAATTTCCTTTGTGATTTCTCCCTTGACCAATGGGTTATTTAGATCTGTATTATTTATACCCATCCAAATATTTTAGGATTTTCTAGATAATCTTAATAGCAATTGATTTCTAATTTTATTCTGTTTGGTCAGAAACCATACTCTATATGATCGCAATCCTTTTAAAGGTATTGAGACATTTTAAAGGCCATACATTTATGTGTGTATGTGTGTGAATCTATATGTATACACACACATGCATGTATATATATGTGTGTGTGTGTATGCATGTGTGTATATACATATATATGCACACATAACATACCTACCAGGCGCACTTGGAAAAATATGTATCTATACTTATCAATTAGATCAAATTTGATGATAGAATGATTTAGATCCTTTATATCACTGCTAATTTTTCTCTAGTTCTTCAATTGCTAAAAGGGCTGTAAAATCTCTACTATGTCTACTGAAATTTACTATATCTCCCCTTAATACTATTCACTTTTCTTCATATATTTTACGTCTCTATTACTAGTGCATGCAGATTTATATTTATCATGATGTCGTCATGAAATGACTCAACGATTTGAAATCTGTTTTACTATTAATATAGCCAGTGAAGCCCTCTTAGGATTACTGTTTAGATGGTACTTTTCCATACAATGGCTTTTAACCTATTGTATTACATTTAAAGTACATCATCTTTTATAAGCAACATATAGTTGGGTCTCCCTTTATTATACATTTTGTTAGTCTCTGCCTCTTAATTGGAGTATTCAGTCCATTGTCATTTAAAGTAATAATTGATATGGTTGGATTCACTCTACCATTTTTTTCTTCTTTGACCCCTCTGATTTGTATTCCTTTCTTCCCTTTTTCCTGCCTTCTTTTGGGTTATATGAATACTTTAAAATCCATTTTATCAATTGGCATTTTAGCTGTAAATCTTTGCATTTCTAATGGTTGCTCTAGGGATTACCATACACCTTCTTAACTTTTTACAGTCTACTTAGATTTAATATTCTACCACTTGATAGCCAATACCAAAATCATGCAACAATACTGACCCATTCACTCCCTCTCTTGCTATTCTTTATGCTATGATTACCATATATCTTATCATAAGCATTATAAATCCCAAAAAATAATGTTATAATATTGCTTTGAACAGCCGTATACTTTTAAGGAAATTGAAAAATAATACCTTTTATGTTTGCCTATAAATTTGCAAGTTCTGGTGCTTTTCATTAACTTCCGAAGATCCAGGATTTCTGGTGGCACGTTTTGCGTTACCACAAAACAAAACTAACAGGAGAGATCGGTAAATATGAGATTTATAAAGGTGATTTACACACAACCATGGGATGGAAGAGTACAAAATCCGCAGAGCAGGCTGTGAAGCTGGCAGCTCTAATGAAGGGTTTGGATTGAATTCCACCCTAATATGGAGAGGCTCCATGGGTGAAGAAGCAGTGAAAGAGTCTCCCTTCCCCCTTAAAAACCCTTAACTGATTGGAAATTTATTAAGCATATTTATTAAAAATGCTTTCCCATTATTTTCTGGCCTCCATGGCTTGTGATGACAAATCAGTGATAATTCAAATCATTGTTTAATTTGTCATTTTTCTCTGCTGCTCCCAAGATTTTCTCTTCTCATTTGGTTTTCAGCAGTTTGACTGTGTTTTGGCTAGTCAGAATCCTCTGATTTTAATCTATTTAGGGTTTATTGAGATTCTTGAATCTGTAAGTTAACATCTTTCACCAAAGTTCAAAAACTTTGACTATTATTTCCACAAATAATTTTTCTGCCTTATTCTTTCTCTTCTAAGAACACTATTTTTCTCTCTCACTCTTTCTGGAACTCTTATTACATATATTACACATACATAAGCAGAAGAAAGAGCCATTGTGAAGATTCTAAAGCAGAAATATGTCAAACATGTATAAGGAACAGTGTGAGGACAGAGGCACTGGGGCAGGGCAAGCAAGGGGATAGGAGATCTAAGAGCCTCAATTATGCGCAGCTCATAGATATGGCACCCCAACTCCAACCATATGGAATGGATGAATATGACCTGTGATGATGCCTTTCCTATCAGCCACCCTCCTTCTTCACCTGCACAATGTGATCTTCTGGCCACAGGTCTAGAATCAACTCAATAGTTTCCTCTTTGTAATGCTCCCTTCACCAATCCTACCCCAACCCACATACCCACTGTTCTAGTTTGCTAGCTGATGGAATGCAATATACCAGAAACGAAACAACTTTTGAAAAGAAGAATTTATTAAGTTGCAAATTTACAGTTCTAAAACTGTGAAAATGTCCAAATTAAAGCAAGTCTATAGAAATGTTCAATCTAAGGCTTCCAGAGAAAGATACCTTGGTTCAAGAAGGCTGATTGCATTCAGGGTTTCTCTCTCAACTGGAAAGGCATATGACAAACATGGCAACATCTGCTAGCTTTCTCTCCAGTCTTCTTGTTTCATGAAGCTCCCCCAGGAACGTTTTCCTTCTTCATCTCCAAAGGTCTCTGACTGTGTGTACTGTCGTCATTCTCTTGGTTCTGAAGCCTTTTCCAAAATGGCTCCCTCTTAATGGGCTCCCATGAGCAACTCCACCTTGAATGGGTGGAGACACATCACCATGGAACACATCTAATCAAAAGTTACCACCCAAAACTGAGTGGTTCATATCTCCATGGGTACAATTAAGAAGCTCCCACCCAGCAATATTGAATAAAGATTAAAGGATATGACTTTTCTGGGGTCCACAAGAGATTCAAACCAGCACGCCTGCATTCATGAGGTGTCACTCTTCAGTGCTCTTCCTTGGAGAAATGCTACTACACATACTGTTTTGTACACCATTAGAATGTCAGTACCTTATGGAAAAAGAGTGGGTCTTACATATCTCTACATCTTCATCTTGTAGCTGGCTGTATTTGAATTTCAGATATAATTGTTGAATAAATAAATAAATGAGTAAATTAGTAAGTCATAGTCTCTATTTTCCTCCTTAAGTTCAGTGAATCCATGTGTCTATCTTACGTAAAATTTTTCTTGCATTTATAAGTCCCATCTGCAATATCCTTAGTGTAGTATTGCTAAAGCATAAGTTCCTTTAAATAATGAAATATATTGACTTAAATGGTATGAACTAGTAGCCACACATAATGAATTAGATATTTCTTGTGCATAAACTCCTCCCTGGGAGTACATTAAGCACTATGGGGTACGGGTTGAGACTGCCAATGTAACTATTTATTGAATTAATGCTATAGTACCTAAGCTCTTTTAATGCCATCTTGGGCCCAAAAGAAACTGATGTAATGTTAAAGCATAGTTCAAATAACTATTCAGCTTTCCCTGGATTTTCACTTTTAGAGATTGTGTCAAGAAATCTGTAACAAATAACTTTCATGCATCAAAATAAAGAAAGAAATGGATGTAAAAAATTGTATTGATACTTAGGTACTATTATTGTTATACATGCATACATACAGACAATTCTGAGGAAACCCAGAGAGTTTAAAGACCACAGTGATTACAAGGGCTCTTTCCGATTACATGGTTTTCTGTAGAACATTGGTAATCCGATTTACCAAACAGTACACATGATAGTTTACTCATTTATTCATTTTATTTAGGGGAGTTTTAGTGATATTGCTAAGTTCAAGTCCTCACAAATGTGTTTGGACGACGCTAATGTCTAGGAAACTTTACCTTCTCTTAAATCAAATATTTGCATGATTTGATTGTGTGTATTAGCATTAGGGAGGATTCAATAAAAGATTAGGTCTATTCATGGAAAATGGAGATTTGGTGTTGTCATTTTAAAAACTTAGAAAAAAGAGGAATTATTAAATATTTACATATGCTAGGGTTTTTTTAATTATGCACTACATTAAAATATATGAAAATAATTATTTGCATTACATGACATTTTT